>OV651835.1:3099082-3149082 GCA_927349885.1 Psylliodes chrysocephalus
TTTAAGATCATTTTAAAAACGATTTATATCAAAGATCATAAATCATTTGCATTTGAACAAATGATTTAAATCAAAGATCGATTTTTTAAAAAGAAAGATTTAAATCAAAAATCTTTTTTAGATTTAAATCTTTTTTACAATTTAAATCATTTTAGGAAAGATTTAAATCTTTTCGAAAGATTTAAATCTTTTCAAAAGATTTAAATCATTTTAGGAAAGATTTAAATCATTTCAGGAAAGATTTAAATCATTTTGAAAGATTTAAATCTTTTCGAAATATCTAAATCTTTTTAAACGAAATAAATATTTTCAAAAGATTTAAATCTTTTTATAGATTTGGGTAACTCTTTAAAAAATGCTTTCGGTAGGCCAAAGATAATGAATACTTAAGTAATGTGATTTTCTCATAAATAAAATGCAAAACTCGATCAACTTTTCTCGTATTTATTTTTTATCGTTATTAGCCCAAGGCAATTCTTACGGAAATATTAATTTTAAATAATCAAGATAATATTTTTAAGGATTTATGCAGTATTGATATCTATAGTTATGAAAATTAGTATTTAAAAATGTCATGTCAATTGGTAAATAAGAATTTTTCAATTCTTTAAAAGATACTTTTGGTATGCCTATGATGCCACAAAACAATGGAGACCTAGTTTTTAAGAAAAGTGATTTTTTTTCTGAAAAATCACTTAAATCCGTCAACTCTTCCTTAAGTTAACGTGCTTAATGTCATACATACATAAACACCCCACATAGATGCACATACATCAGACTCTTTAAAAATATGTTTTTTATGTACTTAAGAGACTCTCCCGGAAAAATGCATTTCATTTTCAAAATCTCCCGGCTATGAATAATGAAATTGAGTGGGTTGAATTAAAAGAGTTCTTCTCTCAACGTGAAGTTATTGCGAGTAAATAAATAACCAAAGTGAGCGCGTTTGGGTTAATTTTTTTGAAAAATGTGTGGATGAATCTGGCAAAAAAAGATTTAAATCTTTAAGAAAATTTAAATCATTTTAAAAAGATCGCATCATTTTACAGATTTAAATCATTTCAGAAAGATATAAATCAATAAAAATATTTAAATCGTTTTAAAAAGATTTAAACGGTTTTAAAAAGATTTAAATCGTTTTAAAAAGATTTAAATCTAATTTTTAAATAAAAAATCAAAGATACTTTTCAAAAAGATTTAAATCATAAATCAAAAATCATTTTTTTAAAAAAGATTTAAAATCAAAGTATTTAAATCAAAAAATGTATTTAAATCTCACTGATAGGTGACAGCTCTGTTTGTGTAGAATAAAAATACTATGATACCACTTTGTTTATCCACTACACTTTAAAATACCTTTTTCGACGACCACTACAGAAAATGATAAATTCTGAATTGTTTTTTAATGGTCAAAGTAAGCAATTCCGTACACATTCATAATTAGTGTGGAAATATTATTCCACACGGTAATTCCACACTGTTTAGTGCATCGAATAAATTGTCGTATAACCTTTAGTATGAATGAAAAAACACAATATTATATTTTAAGGACATATCTATTTAACTAAATATTTCGTCGAATACTACAAAATTCAGTTAATTTAGAAAAAAAATTAAAATAATTTATAATTTATGTAATGTTGGTTGCCTATATAAAGGGGATAATACAACAAAAATTTAAATCGAGTTACCCGATTTAAAATATTGACATTTCAAATCTTGACATTTAATTTATTTTATTTCGATACTTTTGAAAACTATAAATAATAAAATGGACAGTGATAATAATAGTAGTGATAATAATTATAATACTCCACCACATATTAAAGAAATAGCGAATAACATTACAGAAGACTTATTGCCTCAAACATCGGCGAAAAAATACAACTTATCTTATTCAAGATTTATGGGTTGGCGACTACAAAATAAGGTGAACTCCTTTTCACAAACTATTTTAACGGCTTATTTAGGGGAGCAATCAAAATCTTTTAAATCTTCTACATTATGGTCAATTTACTCAATGTTGAGAACTACATTGTCAATAAGGCAAAATGTAGATATTTCACGCTATCAAAAATAGCGCTCGTTTCTGAAAAGAAAGTCTGAAGGATATGTTGCAAAAAAGTCAAAAATACTTGCACCTGAACAAATCAACCAATTTTTAAATGAAGCTTCCGATGATGTTTATCTACTTATAAAGGTAAATACTTAATAATATGAGAGATTAATATTTTTTCATGTTAAATTTTATTTTATAGACAGCTCTGATTTTGAGAATAATGGGAGCATGTAGAAGAGAAGAATTAAAAAATTTAAAAATGTGTGACGTACAAGACATGGGCTCTGCTGTTTTAGTCAATATAACAAAGACAAAAACTAAAGTTCCTAGAAAGTTTACGATTACTGGAGATTTTTATGCAATATTTAAAAAATATAACTCTCTTCGTCCTTCAAATATACCTCACGATTATTTTTTTACTAATTATCAAAAGGGCAAGCGCACAGTGCAACCAGTAGGAATCAATAAATTTTGAAATATGGCACAACAAATTGCTGAATATTTGAAGTAACCAGATCACAAAAATTATACAAGCCACTGTTTTCGCCGTTAGTCCGCAACAATTCTAGTTAATTCTGGAGCAGATATAACAAAGCTTAAAAGACACGGCGGATGGAAGTCAACTACAACCGCGGAAGGATACATCGATGACAGTTTATCACATAAAATGGATATCGCAAATTCAATTCTACATTCTGTAGAAAATAGGAGTGAAGAACCTGAAGCTTCTACTAGCAGAATATCTATTTCAGAAACAACATATGAAAAAACCATCCAAGGTCATGATTTACCACCTCTTAATATTTCAAACTGTAATGTTGTTAATATCAATTTTTATAATAAATAAATTTGTAATTAAAATTTAAGAAAATTCAAATACGTTTATATAGTTTAGTGAATTATTAAACAAAATTAATAGTGGTAATAATTTGTATTATTTTATTTGGGGCACAAACAGGAAAAACCGGGACGATGTCCACGAAAAATATGAAAAAGAAACTATGTTAAGTACACATTTAAAAAGTGATAACAATAATAAATATTTACCACCTCTTTATATTTCTAATTTTAAATCGTTAATAAAGATCATCCAATTATTAAAAATATATTAATTTGTGTTTTAAGTCATTGTGGTCGTAGAAAAAGTATAGTGTACCACTCGTGCAGAAAACCAATTCCACACTCGTGTGATTGTGGCACTCGCATTCGCTCGTGCCACAAGTTTCACACATCGTGTGGAATTGGTTACTTTCTGCACTTGTTGCACAATATACTATTTCTGTAATAGTTTTTGGTTGAAGCTCCATTAGCGTATCAAAAACTGTATTTTTTTTAAATAACGGTAAAATATTGCGATGATTATTATAATATACAGGTTAGGAAGAATTGATCACACATGTATCGCAGACTTGCACCCAAGGGCGATTTCTCCATTGGTTTATTTGTGCAGTTCAATTTCATAAAAATACATTATTTTAAAATTACATAAATAACATAAAAATATAAATTTAATTTTAATATTTTTATTTTCATACGTGTTAATTTATATTTTTTGGTACATCATTGCTCTCTGGCTGATCGCGTCTCTGTGGCACAATATACCTAATTGGGAGGTAATGACAGTTTTCAATAAATCATTTTTCGCCAGCTTTATTTTTTGAATATGAGTTATTTAAATAGCATCTAACAGTAAAATCATCGTCTTCCATTCCAGTTGTACGACAGGGGGTTGCGGGAGGGTTACAATTCCAGTAAAAAAAAAATAATTTTCGCATGGATGAAACTTGGTGTACAAGTTGATATGAACCTAAAACTATTAGAAAATGTCGTCTTCCACATGAATTGTACAACAAAGTATGTCTTCCATCCACATAAATAGGCGTAAAAAAATAATAAAAAAAAAATATAGTCGCAAAGGTGAAACCAAGTGTGATGCTTATTTGTACAGTAAGAAAAATAAAAATAATAGTCTTCCACCAATAAAACACAACGAAGGTCGTCTTCCAAGCTGATAAAGGTGTTCTCGACATGATGCGTACTAACAGCTAGAACGTAGTATCTCTACGTTTTCGAAAGATGATCATTGGTTTACCTAGGACTGTCCTAGGAGTCGTTTTCAGTTAGAGCGTTTATCTTTCGATACAGTAAACTTCAATTGTCATCTGTCAATAAAAATTTTCCTATTATACTTTTCCCTATTCATTTTTTCATTCAACGCCAGTGTAAGTATCATACCTAAAAGGGAACTCGGCATATGTCCGAGCCCGGTAGGGCAACCACAACGCAGAAAGGCTTTGAGACCGAATACGCGAAGAGACTCAAAAGCCGGTACCGATACCTGGACAAACATCGGAAACTATATCCTGACAGCCTTCCAACTAGTCCGAAGCCCAAAAGGAAAACCTCAACTGTGAGTACCGAGTGTGGGAAACTAACCAATAACTCTGGGGTCAGATGCCCGACCCAAGGGGACCCCCAGGCAAAATTTTTGGAGGTTTCACCTTTACATGACCCCCAAAGCCTTGTAGTAGACCAAAACACTACGGAAGCTAGTGAAAACACCCCTCGTAAGCCATCTGCGGATGGCTCAGAGGATATGAAATACCATTCCTCACAAGAGAATCTAAGCACAAATCCTAGCACCCCAGAACCCCTAGATAAAACTGTAAATGAATACAATACAGTTGAAAAATTATCGACGTTCTCGAAAAATCGTCTGATTCCTCATCGAACAGTGACATCGACATGGACTCTACTGTAGTCCCTAACAAAGAAAAGGAGTCAGGAGAAATGGATTAGGACACAGCCAATTTGTACTCGAAATACCAACGGGACTCAATGCCAAAAGAAACATTTATAACATTGCCCCTACCTGCAAATATCACTGTCAAACCATTAAACTTTGGCAATAATAACCTTGCAATAACCAATACTGGAAGTGTGGGAGGCACTCAAATGAGGGATGAACCGAGTAGTTCCTCGGCTGGGTACTGCCCCACACATACAGTACAAACAAATCAGCAAGGTACGTCAGACAATTCCACTTCCATCTCTAAAGGCGCTATCCCCAGAACTAGGTCAAACACCGACCCTAGACTAAAAAGAAAAGAAGTCCCACCCAGTGTAACAGACAACATCATGTTGTATGACAATCACACTTCAGAGGAAGAAAGTAAGAGCGTGAGAGAGAGATTCAATAGGGCTGACACACTACCTCACTCTCTTAATAGCCTCTTCGAATTCAGAAAGAAAGAGGAGAGAGCGCAATATGAGAGAGAAAGAGATTTGAAAAAGGCAGAAGAGGAAAGGCACAAAAATAAGAATGACACATTCACAATCCTCAGGAAGTTCAGCTCCAACTTTCATAAGATGATCCGAGAAAAAGCTGTCAAAACACTTACCACAACCAAAAACTCATTCCAAGTTCTTACCGATGAGTCTGACTCGGACGATGCAGACGAAATTGGTAAAATAGTGAAGAAGAGAAAAAAGGCACAAAATATGTACCGTTTCCCATAAAAGAAACCCCTAAAGAGCTACACCAGAAACCCACTACCAGTGCAGCAGCCACAAAAATTCTTAAGTAAATAAACAAGGAAAAACTATCAAGCAAAAGTCCTCCATAACGCCCATAGTTATAGACGGAAAAACAGCTAATCCAAATCAGCTAATTGCAGACCTAAAAGTTATCGTACAGGGAAAATTTAGTGTGAAACACACCAATCGCACTACAATTCTCTTTGTGGATGGAAAAGAGGACTACGACAAAGTCCTCAACAACGTCAGAAATGAAAAAAATGGCCTACCACACTTACACGACATACAGCGAAAAATCACACGCATTCTTGCTCCGAGGCCTTGTAGAGGGAACCAAAATCCAAGATATAAAAGACAACGAAATTGTAGCTAGATAAATATATATTATGAATACCAAGGAGCGTCCCCTCTACCTGGTAGTAACAGACCCGGCTATCACTCTGGAGTATTTGAACAAGAATCCGAGGAGAGTCTTATACACCAGAGTCACTTGGGAAATCAGAAAGTCGGTCAAGCAGATCATCCAATGCCATACTTGCCAGGAGTGGGGACACGCCACAGCAAATTGTGGTAAACCAGCTAGATGTGTTAAATGTGCAAGTGATCACCACACAAGCACGTGTGTCAAGACAAGAGACACACCTGCAACATGTGTCAACTGTGGGGGTGATCACCCCGCTAACTATTCAAGGTGTAAAACCTACCTCGAAAGGCTTACGAGGTTGGAAGAAAGACGGCCAGTACAGCAACGTAAATTAGTCCTAGCCCGATTACCTGTTGTTAATCAATGGGAAGCGAGAAGAAATAACAACATAAATAATTCGAGAAAAACAGAAGAATTCCCAGCATTAAATATTAGAAATGTCAGGCAGAATTCAGTAGAGGTCACCAGAACTGAACCCACTAGAACCAGCTACCCAAATATTGCCATAAACGATGTCAAAGCCCTCAACAAAGAACTTGCCAAACTAAACAAGCTAATAAATATAGGTGAGCTAACAAGGGCGATAAGAGCGCTTAACGCTGCACTTAAACAATGTAATACAGGACAACAAATTATAGAGATATATAACGCGTTTATGAGCGACGTTGACAATCAATTTACACTTAGGAACTGAACTTCATTCACAGCACATACAAAAACTCAAAATTTGTTTCTACAATGCACGCGGGATGCGCAACAAAACCGCACTTGTTCGCAGTTTCATTCATAAACATAAATTTGACATTGTACTCATTACTGAAACATACTAAAATAACACAGACTCGCTTAAAATACAAGAGTACAATGTCATAAGACAAGACAGACAAGGGCAGATAGGGGGCGGAGTAGCCTTCATTATCAGCAATACTATCCCATACATACAATTAAATAATATTAATATAACACAGGAACATATTATTATTAGCCTCAAAGGCCAAATAATACAGAGAGGGACTTGGAGTATTAGAGCATGACTGAATAATGAAATGGCTCACATTACATTGTCCCCTCCTTAAGAGATAGTTCCTCCTGGAACTCTTACGAAACTAAAATAGAATGGTTGTATCTGCAACTAAACCCTCTTTTACAATTTTCAGTTGCATGGAAGTAACAAGGGACTATCTTCGCTGTAACCTGGGCACTGGGCAAATGGCTGCAGACCAGTATTTGGACTCCAGTATCTTGAAAGATTACTTCCACCATGTTCCTAATGATCCTCCAATCCAGCTGATTTCCTTCTATCTTTGGCATTGCTAGTTTTTGTACATTGGACTCCCGTACGTGCTCCCTTAGACTAAGTAATGCTTCCCATACATCCTGATAAGTGGATAGATCTTGGAAGGTGTTCTTCGTTATTAAATAAAAACGATAACGTGACTCGTCTTAAAGTTTCAAGGCTTTTCCAGGGGCTGGTAACTGACACACATATGCCAGTCCTCGCGCGTCGTTGATGCTGGCGCAGTACTATGGACCAGCGAGTAGTCTTTCGGAAGCGAGAGCAGATCTTGATGTTGCTCGGTAGTAACACCATATCTGGCTTTTTCAGTACCTCCATATGCACCCATACATTCTTCAAAAACAAGGTAAGGTGTTTCTCGAAGTTGATTTACTTCTTTTTCATGGTCACCCTCAAATGGCGCCAACCTATTTTGATGCACTACCTTTGGTAATCTTCGAGCTGATTGACGAATCGGCCTGGCGTCACCAGTGTCAATTTTGTGTTTTACAACAGAAGTTTTCCCTGTTTTTCCTCCTTTTGGTACAAAAATGTCACGATATCGTCGAAGAAATTCCTTGATTTTCTTTTTCTCTAATTGATTCAGAGATTGACCAGCTACTGCAATCATTTGCTCAAATTTGTCGTTGGAATTACCAGAAGTTGTTGTCTGGCGAATTATGGAAGTTACTGGTACACAAGTTCCGATTCTGGTCTCTTTCTTGATGATAATCGGGTGATCATTAACGTTTATAAGACGGACTGGAATTTCTTTAGCAGTCGTGACCAACCCCTTTCCGATCAGAATGCCTCGTCCAACCTCTTCATCGTGGTTCCAAGGTTCCATCATGACAGGTGTTCCTTCTTCCATAGTTTCTTGAAGCCGTGCTACTAAAACGGTTTCACTTCTACCGGGTACCACCGTATCCTCCTGTACAGCAACTGGCACGGTACTGTCCCCATATGGATGTAGGAATACCTCTTCGGCACCAACTTTGATCACTCTGTTTTTAAAGTCCAACTGGAAACCATGTAAGTTCATTACATCCATTCCATGAATAACATCTTCTTCGATATCAGCGACAATAACAGTGTAAGTGAACTTTTGTGTACCAATTCCCAATTGAACCTGGATTTCCCCATGGATGTTGGCACTTTCACCTGTGGCAGTCCGTAGTCGCAATCTTGTTGGAAGAAGTTTCTTACGGTTATTTATAGTTGTTGGTCGTATAATAGTCCTAGTTGCTCCAGTATCCACCAACAGTGTATACTTTTTGCCATTTACTTCGCCGTCTACGTATACACTATCATCGCGACATTTCAAAGAGGCTATCAGTATAAGAGGGTCTTTGGAACGGTTTCGGGTCGAAGCTGCCCCCTCTAGGCCGACCCGCTCTAGTTTTCCTGCGGCGTGTTGTCTTGATTTGTTGGGACCCTAGGGCGTTTGCACGAACTGCGTACATGTGCCAGTTCACCGCAATTCCAGCACCTGATAGTCTTCGTCTTTATCTTTCTGTCAGTAAGGCTCTTCATCATATTCACCAGTTGATCGAGTTTACCTTCCTCTTCTTCTTCTTTTAAGGTCCTCACTTTATTGTATCCACCAGAGGCCTGTGTAGCTGCCTCATATTCAAGGGCAGCGGACAAGACATCGACCAATGTTTTGTGACGGGCTAGACGAAGTGTTTTTTGCATCTCGTGGTCACGGAGTCCATAAATAAATGTTTGGAATGCCAAACATTTCATCATGTTTTCCGGAGCTGATGGATAGGCAAATCGCACCAACCTGGCAATATCTACTTCATATTCCTGAAGAGTCTCGTCTCGTTTCTGTTTACGATTCTTCAACTGTGACTGGTACAAATGCTCCAAGTGTTCGTGGCCATATCGCATATTCAGTCTCTTTTTGAGTTGCTCAAAATCATCTGTCTCTTCTACGGGTATAGTCTGAAGCACATCCAAAGCGTTTCCTCGAAGGGCGATGGTCAAATTTATTGCCTTTTCTCGTTCAGGCCACTCGTTTGCTCTGGCAGCTGTTTCGAACTGCTTAAGGTAGTTCGTCCAAGACATCTTCCCGTCAAAAGTTGGGGCTTTAACACGAGGAGAGTTTACAGCTCCTTCCAATTTTAACTTCGACTCCACCTCATGGCATTTAATTTCAACGTCCTTGGCCGGGTCTGAATTTTCCAGTTCTTCTATCTTCTTTTCCATCTCTTTTATTTTCTCTTTGTAACGTTCATTTTTGGCCCCAAGAATTAATAAAATTGTTTTGGCTTACCTGGTTAATCATGCGACAAAAAAGGGTAAAATCGTATTGATTATTATTATTATTTTTGTCATTAACTAATTTCACCTGTATTCTAACTTTCGGACATCATTATTATAATTTATTTCATCTCACCACAAAGTAAAAGGATGGTAGCTCACCACTAGTATAATACTTTGTACAATGGTCATATTTGCAGTGTAGTGTTCACTGTTTTAATTTGCCAGATTCTCCTAAAAATAGACCAAGTTTCGTTGTAAATTTATACATATTATGTATTATAGTCACACCTTTGGGTAATTAATTATTTACGATACCATTCTTTAAGATTTTCTTTGTTTATTTTTGTTTATAGCTGTCAGTATTGGGTTAATGTTTTTTAATTATGACAGTGAATGACATAAACGTCATTTGACGACAGAACACCGACAAGTGTCATGTTGGTGGGACGTTCCAATATCGGGCTCAGAACCCGAGGTAAGGTAGTTTCACAATGAGCGATTTTAAGTCGTGAGAGATTTTTTTTTTGCGATCGCTGTTGTATTAATTTTTTGTCGGGAACAGTTTCCCAAATGTAGTTATACTGTATATTAATATAGTTTTTAGGGTACCTTTCGTAAATGGTCTCTTAAGTTATATAGTGGGGAATTCTTGAGGATGACTTTCTGAACCCACTTGACATTTATCGGAAAGGGATTTCGGCCATTTTGGACGGCTGACGTATTGTTTCTGTCAGTGGGTGTTGAGTCACGAGAAAGACGATTTTTGTGTCGAAATAGAATTTTCTTAATATTTAGCCCCATCGGCTTACCCTAATTAAAGGGGATTTTAGATTCTACTTCATGGTTAATTGTGGGTAAATGGACATTTCGTATTTTGAGGAGAATTTCAGTGTATTGGTAAATTCCTATGGTCATTGGTCCAGCCCATATCTATTATAGGATTTTAACGCAATAATTGGAAGTTCACAGCATTTGGAGTGTGGAATATTGTTGTGCTGTGGATCATCTCACGTGTTTCTCATCCTTGGAAGGCTACCAAGTTAACCCTTTACGAAAAAGGTATGTTTTGTATATATTTGGTTATGTTACGCACCATGTGGCTGTCAATTTCTTTTATGTTATGACATGGTGTAACAGAATTTTAATTATTTGAGCTCATAATACTGTTTATGACTCACTGTTGAGCCAATGTAATTTTTCTTCATCCTAGATGCTGAATAGTTTCTAATTTATGTACATTTTTTGGTAATCCTATAGTTCGGGATACTTGAGTCAATGTGTATTGACATTTTTCTTTGTAATATTTTAAGGGTTTCACCCAGGGGGTTGTTAGCCCAGGATTAGACGACAGTTTCACCCAGGGGGTTGTTGACCCAGGATTTCAACAGTTGTACACAGAGGGTTATATCGTCCGGAGTTCAACGGTTTCATCGTGGACAAATCGAGGGAACACAGGACATTGGTATGCTAGCCACCTAGTTTACTTGTAGCTAGATTTACAAGGATGTTTCTCGTTCTGGATAGGAAGATGGGAATGCTGTGAAAGAAGACACCCTACTATCAGGTTTTTTTTATACTTTATATTGAAGGTTTCATGTGTGCATTGTTGAACTATACATTCACTTTCAATCGAATGTTGTCAAGGTATTCTCAACATTATTTATACTTTTGAGCACAGAATGTTCTAGGGTTATTTCACTCATAACTTAAGTATTATCAAATAGTACATCATTTAATTGATTAATATTTCAAGCTTTTACTTAATTTAAGCACTTAATGCTGATGTAGTAATCCTTCGGGTCGCAGAACACTTGGACTGCTTCCACGTTTAAGTTGTAATTCTTCAGTTATTAAGGGCTACTGCCATAATTTTACTTTTTTTCAATTTATTCATTATTAAATGGTCCAGACTTAACGATTAAGTTAAGCAATCTCAGAAGACCCGTGTGGGGGCAGAGATTAAGTAACCTCTTCCAATCTGGGAGTTTAAGTAAATAACCTCTGTGTCTAAAGTCCTTTATATGTTGTATTTTAATTTTTTTTTGATATTTTTATTTAGTTTTATGAATTATACTTAATTATAAAATTTCATGGTTTAATAATTTTCTTTTGGGTAGTTTGGTCTTAACTAAAAGTTAAGCAGATATCGCCTTCCAATTTGGAGAGGGTTATAAGCTTATAAGGATTTCAAGTTTACTGTTTAGTTTATAATATACGATGTAGTATAGGTGCGGTTATGCACAATATTTAAGTTAACTATTATTTTATATTTTAATTTTTATGTAAGGTGGAAATTAATATTTTGCGCATGCGTCATGCCTGGTACCTAACGACGAACCGTGCCATATTTTGATTTAATAATTTATTTTGGGTTATGCATATACATATACAGTGTAAATTTTCCCTTTAATTTCCTCCAATTTTTTTTGATTACCTAAGCCATTAGGTAATTAGTCTGTATATTTAGTAAATATTTTTTTCTTTATAAAGGAACATAAGTTGAGGTTTGTCTTTTATTTCTTTCTTCATTTACTGGGTTTTTGGGGAAATAGGATCATAGTTTGGCCACTATATAGACCCAGTTGGCGCCTATTTATTTGTCTACTATTTCCGGAATTTTTGTAAGCTATCCACCCCCTAGCTGCCGTCTGAGCGACGTCGAAGGCCCGAAGGTTGACACCGGAACAGCCGAAACTTGTGTAACCGTAGTAGACAACATTTTTAATTGTAGTTAATACTTTAATAATTTTTTTTTTTAGTTTAAAAATTTTGGTGGAATCACCAAGTTCATTTCTTAGGTTACATCTTCAACGGAAGACATTATTTTCTCCTCAACAGAAGTCATCTTATTTTCCACATCAGCAGAAATTTCATTTTTCAGAGAAGACATTTTGTTTTCCAAGTCGGAAGAAATTTCATCTTTTAAAGAAGAGATATCAGAAGAAACTTTAGTTTCTAAAGAAGAGATTTCGTTTATCACGGAAGTCATATCAGAATACACCTTTTCTTCTAAGGAAGAAATATCAGACGAAACTTTATTTTCTAAAGAGGAAATGTCTGAAGAAACTTTACTTTCTAATAATGAAATATCATTTTTTATAGAGGAGACATCAGAAGAAATATCGGTTTTCATGGAGATCATCTTTCTTTCCATATCGGAAGAAATTGAAGAAATTATAGCAGAAGATGTATCATCCGAAAAAAGGTACGTTTCCGAATCAAAACCTTTATTTTCTAGTGCTTCTTTAAGCCGTTCTGCCAGTTCTGCTTTCTTCCCTGTCGTCTCCAACTCGCGATCTTCCAACTCCCGACGCAGCTCGGTCACTTTTAAATCACACAGTCTTTTAGCCATTATTGTCCACTATTTATTTACACTATTTCACTTCTTGACACCAATGTGATGTTTGTTTATTTTAGAACAACAGTTTATTTGTAAATAATTTATTTAAATACATATATTTTATAACACTACTATTTAATTTATATATCGAATGTCTTTGAATCGCTCACTATTTATATTCACCACTGTCTATCTACTAATTACTATTTATCTTCACTGTCCATATAACAACTGACTACTGATGGCTCTCCTCCACCAATTTATATACAAATTGGTGGTCTAGAATGCTCCCCCACCAAAATTTCCAGAAGGTACCAGAAACGTTATATTTAGACTAGAAATAGTATCTCGTTGACTCTTGAATGTTCGCGAAAGTGTATCCACCATAGTCGTCCCATAGGTTTTGTCTTAAGAAGTTTAATTATGTATAATAAGCGGACAAGTTGAGCCTCAAAGGCCAAATAATACAGAGAGTATTAGAGCATGACTGAATAATGAAATGGATCACATTACAGTAATAATGTGGGCTGACCATGTAGATGCAACTTGACTGCATCCGATTCACGAATTGTAACTGCATCACAACCCGAGTCTACAAAGCCTCGTATGTATTCACCATTAATAACACAATCAATAAAATAGCAAGTACTAAACGCCTGATTATTAGATAAAATTAAAATTGGTTTCGACTCACCCTTATTTTGTCATCAGCTGGTCTTTTACTTACATTTATGCACAACGTCTTGCTTCGTGTCCTAACCGATAGCAATTTGTGCATTCAACACGTGGTTTTGGACACTTTGACTGAAAATTACATTTATTTTTACATTTAAAGCATCACACATTTAAAACATCAGGTTTTGTATACGGTTTAGTACTTCGTGTATTCGAAAGTGAATAACCTAACTCCACTTTCAGGAACGGCTTTATCAAACCCTCTGTTTTTTTGAGTCGATACTTCAATGATACTTTGCTTACGTAGCATTGACAGGTATCCTTCAAACAATGTCTCTGGTTTTACGTAACGACCAGCGCGAGCAGCATTTTGGATGGTGACTTGGGATTTCCTCTTGACATTCTCTGTATTACTGTTTCCAACTGTCTAATTTTAGCTTCGTTTGTAACACTTAAACTTTGTTGACTGGAACAGGAATCTGAACCATGAGCTGTGCTTTGTACTATATTTTCTCGCGATTTGCCTAACTATCGCTTCTTTTTACGGTCCCCTTCGTTAAAGGGTGACCTATTGTCACTATTGTCTCGTCTCGTCGGAATATAATTACGTTCAGATCGTACATCTACAGAGTCTAAAATCTTTGCTCATTGTTCTTAACACGATCAAAATACCAAGTTCTTAACACTATCTTAACACGAATCACTGAATAACTTAACTAATGGTATCCGTTTTAGTTACGTAACAACTTAAGTTTCTGCACGATCTGTATATTAAGTATTTCACTTACGTCACGTACGTTTTTCTATAACAAAGGTAAGCAGTTAGTTCACCCCACACCTGAACTGTAAACTATGTTAATTAATCTTAAATGAAATAAATCGGATTTTAATATAGAATCGAATTTAATCGGTGTTAAGAATAAAAATACATAAAATGAAACGTATCGAATGAATGTCTATGAAAGAATGCCGTGCTTTATCACCAAATATTCTTATGCGACCCAGTCCGACGTATCGTTCTACGAAATATGAATCGAATCTCACCTTCGCTATGGTTTACCTTTCTGGGGTTCTTGTAGCTTATACCTTTTCGAATCTATTTTTAAACTGCAAAAAAGAGCAATCCGCTATGTATTTGGTTTAAGTAGTAGGACACATTGCGAAAATTACTTCAAAAATTTCAAAATTCTAACCCTTCCTGCTCTATTTATTTTCGAATCCGTCTGCTTAGTTCGCGAGCACATTTAAAATTTATCCGAAAGACCGACTCGTAGATATCCTACAAGAAATTTAGAGACTGATGTTTATTTAACAATGCCCACTTCTGACCTATTAAAACATTCCATTACCTACAATGCCAAAAAATTGTATAATAACCTTCCGATGCAATTAAAATCTATAAATACATACGATAGGTTCCGAAGACTGGCTAAAGCTTTTCTTCTAGAAAGACCATATTACACAGTAGCAGAATTTTATAACGTACCTTAGACATTTGAGTTCCACATACAATGGCATTAATTAAATAATTAAATATTAAAGTTTAAATTTAAATTTAAATTTAAATTTAAAAATTAAATTAGAATAATTATAATGACGGATATTGCATATCCATTGCAATTGTTATTCCTATTTTGTCTGTTTGTTTCTGTTTGTTTTTTCTGCTGTTTAGTTATTTTTATAATATGTTTAGTATTTAAGTTACACGCTTTGTCTATAAAATTTTTGTAAATTTTTTTACGACAATAAAGCATATCTCTCTCTCTCTCTCTCTCTCACTCGTGAATTATGACAGGGTGGTCCTAGCCTAGCGATAAACGAAACATCCGATTGGTTACATATTCAAATTTTGCTCCACAACATATTAATAAATGCATAGCTTAAAATCTCGTATTAATAATAATAATAATAATAATAATAATAATAATAATAATAATAATAATAATAATAATAATAATAATAATAATAATAAGCTTTATTGTCTAACAGGTAGTCCCATTTACAAGACAATACAATTAACATATAATTAAAGTATCTATATAAATTATAAATAAAGTAAACAATGTTGTTTCAATACAATTAAAACAATGATTGAAAAAATGATTTATAAAACAATGAAATTGAAACAATGATTAAAACAATGATTGACGAGTACAATTAATAAATTTGGGTAAGGTCATACCAAATATATCAATATCATAATTGAAACTGGTAAGATTATTATATGTTTCACACATGTTGTAGATTGGTGATTTTAACATAAGATTGGTATTACTTTGGTTGAGATAAAATAATGTTCTTAATCTAGTGTTCTTGTTCGGAATACGCCAGCATATTATATTTAGTATTTCCGAGCAGTCAATTCTATTATTTAGCAACTTATACAAAAATATTAACATTAAATAAGATCTTCTCTCTAATAGCGTTGGTAAATCAAATTTACTCAATAACTGCGAGTTATTGTATCCACGGGGAGGATAAAGCCCATCATTTTTTAACATAAGATATTTTGCAAATTTCCGTTGTATATTTTCGAGTTGCTGGATTTGAACTGCATAAAAAGGATTCCAAATTATCGAACAATATTCCAGTTTTGATCTAACATAGCTGTAATACAATCGTTTGATGGTATCAATATTTTTGAAATTTTTGCAAGAACGGTAAATAAAGCCTAACATTTTTGACGCCCCAGCAGATATATCAGCAATATGTTTGTTAAATGAAAATTTTGAATCAAAATTGACCCCTAGATCTTTGAAATTAACAAGACGGTTGGTACTAATGTTTTGTATTTTGTAATCAAACAATATTGGAGTATTTTTTAGAGTATATGTAACCATATTACATTTGCTTATGTTTAGAGGCAATCTATTATTGTTACACCAATGATTTAGAGAATCAATGTCAGATTGCAGTTGATAACAGTCATCAATTGAGTTAATTATCCTAAATATTTTTAAATCATCAGCAAATAGGAGAGAGTTACTAGAGATACATTGCGTAATATCATTAATAAAGATAGAGAATAAAAGTGGTGCAAGATTGCTTCCCTGAGTAGCTCCACTAGTTGATTTAAAAGAATATGATTTGTATCCATTAATTTCTATATTCGGATATCTTTCACTCAGATATGAAAAGATAAGTGTAACTAAGTTATGATCGAATCCAAAATTTTTGAGTTTATGCACCAACAGTTTTGTGGTCGAGTCGATCAAAGGCCTTTGAGAAGTCTGTGTAAATCGTATCAACCTGTTTTTGATTATCTAAAGACTCTAAGGTAAATTGAGTAAAACATGTAAGATTGGTAACAGTGCTTCTAGTCGCAAAAAACCCATGTTGTGAAGGGTTTATTAAACTTTTTACTTGTGAAAACAGTTTTTCATACACAGCCATCTCAAAGACCTTTGAAAACCCTGAAACTTGACATACTGGCCTGTAATTTTCTACCAAGTTCATGCTACCTTTTTTAAATATAGGTGTAACTTTTGATAATTTCCATTTGTCTGGATACGAGCAAGATTTGATTGATAGATTAAATAAGTAAAGTAAAGGCTTTAAAAATATTTCCGAGCAGTCTTTTATGAGAAAATTAGGTATTTGATCTGGTCCCTGGTTCAATCGAAGCTTAAGTTTTTTTAAAGATGTTTTTATGTCATTTTCAGATAATTGTTTGATATGTATAAGAGAGTTATTAGTGTCTTCTGATTGTAAGAACTTGGAATCTGATGGTAGGGTATATACTGATTGGAAGAAATTTGCAAATTGATTGACTATTTCCTGAGGGTCATTTATTATTTTATTATTTATTAAAAGGGTATTGATTGAATTGAACCCATTCCGAATTACGAATTACAAGCTTATATCGCCATATACCTACTCCTCAAAACTAAAACTTTGCAGATAGGGCTCTTTTTGTTACGACGGCAGTTTTGCCATATTTTAAGACAACACGCTACGCATTTCTCCAATAATGTGAGTAGTGTTACACCCCCCCCCCCCCAAGAAAACAACCTAACTACGCCCTTGATGCGACTTATTTTTGAAAAATCAAAGTATTTGTATAAATATATATTATTTTTCTTACATTAAATCCAGAGTAGCTCTATTTTTTATTTGGTTTTCAAACTGTTAGTTTTTGATTGACTCAAGCAAAAATATTTTAATAAATAATTTTGTTACATTAAATAAAACTTATCATGTGGAAGAACATTTAAAATGAGATACAAATATTTTTTTACAAAGCCGTTAAAATATTTAACAAAATTCATTCTCGTGAAAAATATTTTAAATATTTGGCCTGTACAGTATTTTTGTAATATGTGGGATTTATAAAGGAAACAAAAATAACTTCAATTTTATTTATCCTGAAAATTTAAGCGATTTATATTAAAACAAAAAATGCATGGGTAAAAACACGAATTTCCAATTTTAAATATTACTAGTAGTTAAATACGTAATAAGTAGGATATACAGAATGGCTCATTAGAGCGAGTAAGTCTAATATATCTTTTATGAAAAAACAATTTGAAAAAATATTTTAAATAAAAGTTATAGGAATTATTTTGTTGCATATATTATGAAATACTTTAAAATAGCAGGATCTTTAGTTACAGTAGGATCAAATTATTTTATAATTGTACTTACAATTAATTGTAAAATAAATATAGCACCCATTAGCAAGAAGAGTGAAGGTATTAAATACGCGTTTAACATAAACTCTGTATTTATTTCCAGAAAATTTAGTTTTTATTATAATAAATATAATGACGCCACAAACAAATTTTTTTTGGTAAAATAATCATATTGTTAAGCTGTTTTTTGGTAACTCAATTTAATAAAAACTCAACTTTTACGATTCAACTATCAACTACTAACATTATAGTTTACCGTCTATTATCAAACTGAACTGTGACGTCAGGATTAATGTCCTATATATTTCCCTTGAACCTTCTCGAACCGTTCAAATGTGCCTTGACACAAATTGACATTTTTAGACATTTCTAGATTGTTCTCTTCTCTTCTTCTATTCGTACTTTTACTTATGACGAACGGCACACTATCGGGTGATGACTGATATTGCACTTCTTCTATTCGTACGTTTCCTCTGACAGCTGCAGGCCACTGTAGGGTGCAGGGTAATATTGCACTCTTTTCTCTATTTATTCGTCTCGAATAATTTGATTACTGGGACCTAGTTGGAGCCAACATGGAGAATCTGGACTATGGTATGGCGCTAACTTTCCAATGTTTACTACCTTGGATTAACTTCCCTTTGACAACTGAATGCGGTAGATCAGGGGCCCTATTAGGCATTCCAACGACCTGTCAAACAATAGGTGCCAGTGGGAAATTCTTGTATATGTAAGGGGGTAGCGACATAGTCTTGCAACTTAGACGCTATTTTTATTCGAAGTAGTACTCGCCAAGCCTGCCAATTTATGAAGAAATGTATAGGTGGGTTTTTTAAATATTACTTTTATTGTGTTTGACATAAAATATTTAAATGTAATCCATTATTCATGATTTTACGTAAAGTAGATAGAATACACCATATGTCGCCACCCTTAGATATACCAAACCTGCCCACTGGTAATTCATTTGTTTGGAATGCCTAATTCTCGAATGTCTATTAAAAATGTCGCATTCGTCTACTTGTCTACTACTAATGTCTATCAAAATGTCGATCGACTGACACTATCCGTATTCTCAAAGACAAATAGACATTTTAAAATCGGTGACATATTTGGCGAATGGTAACATCTGACAACATTGTATAGAAACATACAATACGAGTATGTTACAGCAGACAATTACTTAAAGGATCTCTTAGTAATACAAAATAATACTGAAAATACATCCCGAATATATATCTTTTTGATAAATACTAATTAGAAAGTAGAGACAATAAAATATAATCTTTTTAACTGAAATTTCATAAGGGATTAATTAATTAGAAAATTGGAAGTTCAATTTGGTAAGAGATTAAATAGTAAGAAGAAGAAATATATTATTATAATACAATCTAAACATTACATAAAATGTCTGTGATATAATCTTTTACCTGCAATTTGAAAAAATAGAGCTATATAAATGTCTTAATGACAGGTATTAAATTTCTTGGACAAACAGGAGCAGTGTCGGATCGGGACTTCCAGTGCCTACCGGTCAGAATGGAGAAGGCCCACCTATCAATATTTTTTCATGGGCCGATTTCTTGAAGAGCAGAAAAGGCCCTCTTTGCACATTGATGCTTTTTCCAAGAGTTATTTCGCATTTCTTATTCTCAAGGGACCACAGACTGAAGCCCACCCACTTAGGCCCACTGAATGAGGTCCATTGACTGAGGCCCAGTGCCCGAACGAGGGCCCACAGCTTAAACGAAGGCCTACCGGTCTTTTGCTAGTAGACTGACGGCCCAATCCGACACTGTACAGGACTAATAATTAATAAATTAGGTGAAATTATAAATAACCATTTCATATATTTTTAAAAACAATTTGTACAATACTTATTTTCATTTTTCTTAGAAATAAATATGAACTATCACTGTCACGACACTCATATTATAACATATTTAAAAGTCATGCGACATTACAATGTCGACTGGTTGAATACCACTCGACTTTATGTCTATCAATAAATGTCGAATTAGCCATTCCAGAATACGTTTTTGCGTTCTTGTTCGACATTTCTTCAATGTCGCGTGTGACATTTAGAAATAGACATTCGAGAATAGGGCCCCAGGTCATTGAATTTCTTGAGGACGGTGTAGGGGCCTTGCCAGTTCCGTTACAGTTTCTGACAAAGTTTTAATGGCGCTTGGGGTTGTACAGCCATACTGTGTCACCTCTTTCAAAATGTGTCCCTTTGGCATGCATGTCAATTCTAGGTTTTACTTTATTGCTGTTGACTTTTAAATGTTACCGAGCGAATCCATAGACCTTTTTTACTGCCATTGCATAAATCACATTTATTACACCAATCTTTCACATCCCGTCGAAAACTGACTCAATAAAATCTGTCCCCAACTCGTGCTAGTGTCCTTTTAGTACCAAAATGCCCTCCTGGACGGCTGCCATGAAGCTCATAAAATACACATGTGACTTCGGCAGTACCACATGGAGGATTACATATACTCCATCGGAGCTCTCCAACTTCCATTGCAATAGATCATCGTGAAGATACCAGGAATTCCACACAGCACCCTTTAATAGTTCCACTATTTTTTACTATCTCTTGCGAAGTAGATCTGACACTTTTTTAAGCCATTCCCGAACAACCTTTAAGTCATTGTCTTTATTTTGATCGTTTCTCAGGCTTTCAATGGTGATTTTATCTGACTTGATAGTACTCGACCGAAGACTTACTTTTTAACGATTCCTCTCGTTCTTAGATCCTTTTACAGTCCCGGATTGTCATTCCAAATAGGGTAGTCTGGAAAGAATATCTGCGTTGCAATGGAGGCGGTCAGTTTGATGCATCACTTCCTGATTATTGCTAGAAAGCCGGCTAGGTGTAATGGGTGACCCGCTTCTCCTAAAAGTATATCTGCTGTAATTATTTCTTGGTGGACTTTCTAACAAGATTTGGAAGATGGATCTAAGTAAATGTCTGTTCTTATTCCCCGATTGTAGATGTATAGAACGAGCCCTGCTTCTACAGGTTCTTTAAAGGTGTCTGATTCATCCGCAATAGAAGCACTTTCTGCTTTCATTTTGGCTATTTCGTTGCATATTTTGCAGGATGTTGAGGATTTATGTGAGAGTAGGTTCAAGGTTAGTACTAGTAGCGGCCTCTTTACTGATCTGGGATCTCATTTCTCTCAATTTTGCGCGAAGAGATCTAGATATAGTGTTTTCTGCTTCATATTCTTGGGCTGCACTCAGTGTCTTATGGTGATGTAGCCGAAGAGCGTGCTGCATTTCCACATCTTGTAGTATATCAATGAATGCCTGTATGCCGATTTGTTCTAAAAAAATTTTGGGTGCCTGTGGTTAGGCCAGATGCAGCAAACTTTTTAGCCTCAAATTCCTCTAAAACAGTATGTTTGTGACCATGAACCTTCAGATTGCTTTGGAATACCTGTTTCAAATGATGCTGGTCATACCTTATTTCCAAAGCTTGGTCCAGAGACAAATAACTGTGTTCCTTTTGGGAAAGTAACTGTAAAATGGTTGCTGTCTTCCGCGCAGCGACACTATCAATAAAGCCCAGCTATTGGCTCTAGCTGCAGATTTTAATTGAAGTTGATACGTTTCTTATGACGTCTGACCGTCTAACGTGGACGGCTTAATGTTTGGTTTTGTGTAATTGAATGTGGCTTGGCTCGGCTCGGCTCGGCTACAAAAGAAGACGAAGTAGTGTTTTCAGCTTTATTGTTGCTCACCGAAGCTTGGCTAAGAATTTTTCTTTCCAACACAGCCATTTTAGTTCTAATTTGCATTTCCTAGTCTACTCTAGGCTTTTCCTGTTGCACTAATTTAATTTTTACTTTCTTCAAGTTTTCAATGGTATTTTATGTTTTGGGGTCCCCTAAATCCATTTTGGCTATTTTCGCGATACTGTCTCTGTGTGTGTCTGTGTGTGTTTGTTTGTGTTTGTTTGTTTGTGTGTGTGTGTATGTGTGTGTGTCTGTGTGTGTGTGTGTGTGTGTCTGTGTGTGTGTGTGTGTGTGTCCTCGGTAACTCATGGACGGATCGAAAGAAAAGTAAATAAAAGTAACTTATAATAATATTATCTTTAATTTTTGTTTTATACAAAATTTTCCTTAAATGGCCCGTCTTCGAGAAATTTTTATAAAAAAATTGTTTAAATAAAAGTTGTTTGTAATATAATTTTCTATCATTTTTATTTTATACATAAATTAATGGACCGTATACAAGATATTTGAGAAAATGTGTAAATTTTGAAGGAAAAACATTTTAAACTTAAGCTTTATTCAGGTCTGTGGCAAATAAATTAGATTTTAGGCATAGTCGGTACATCTGGGGGGGGGTACTTTATGGGAGTTCGTTTTTATATTTTTATATATCTGTTATTTGTTTGGAAAAGAAAATTCTTTAACTAAAAGTTACTTCTAATATTATTCTCTATAATTTTTGTTTTATACCAAACTTTCCTGAAATCGACCGTATTCGAGTAATTTGACAAAATTTGCAAAAATATGAGTTTTAAAAAATTGTTAAACTAAAAGTTTGTTTGCGATATCGATCTCTATAATTTTTGTTTTACAAGATTTTTATAAAATGAACCGTAATGGAAAAATTGAAGGAAAAGTGTTAAAATTAAATTTTTCAGTATTATCGTTTTTATAGAAAAATATTTAGAGTTGGATGTATGTGGAAAATGTATAGATTTAGTTTATCCTGTAAACATTTATAGGTTGTACAAAATAACCGGAAAAAGCCTGTAATAACTAGATAGGAAAGTTATGTGTTGGACACATCGGATTTTTAATTTTGAATTAACTGTTTTTATTTTTAGAGCCAGCTTTTACGCTTTTGCGTTAAACCTTTTTCCGTTAAGCCAAATTAACTTTTTATAACATGCACAGCATATGGTTTAGCAAATCCATAGAATTAAAAACGTTGGTTTCTGTAAGCCCTATTAGCTGTTTTCGAATTCAACAATTCAATTTTATTAGGGAAAGGTGTCCTGAAATTACATAGTTTTTGTAAAATAATCGTATTTTTAGTATCGTTTTATTTTGCATACTTTTTCACAGACCAGCAAATTGTCTTAAGAGGAGTATTTACTTGGCTTTAGAGCAGAGCATGCAAGGGATTCGTAGTACCCCACTTTTAAAGTTTATTTTTGACATATTTTAAAAGAAAAAAATATGTGCGTGTAGGTAAAGGTTAAATCTGTGCTCCTCTGGAAACACTTTTTCAAAATTTCAATTCGTTTTTTCTAAAAAAAAAAACACAAAACTCGACTTTTTTGATCCATTTTCTCAATTTTTTTTAGAAAAAACTAAATTGAGTTTTGAAAAAGTGGTTCCAGAGTAGCATAGATTTAACCTTTGCCTACATGTGCATATTTTGTTCTTTTAAAAATACTTAAAAATAAACTTTAAAAGTGGGGTACTACGAAACCCTTACATTGCAAGATTTTTCGTCTGGCAAGTGGCGCCTCTGTTAGATTTTTAAGAAATTAATATTTGTGAATGAAAACAATTTACAAATTATTTTACTGATGTTTTACGAGGGATAATTAAAGTTTACGTATTTGTAGGTACACCTTATTGTTTTACGTAAATCATTTCTGTAATATATACTAATATAGACATATTTATATAATATGCAATGGGTTTCATAGTACACCAATTTTACGGATTATTTTTTATTTTTTGAAAAATTATGTAAGTACAGGTAAAGGAGTCACTTTTTGAACATTTGAATCGGTTTATTTTGAGAAAATATAAGAAGATATCTTTCTATCGAAAAAAAAAAAAAAAAAAAATACAAATAAAAATGCTAGAAGAGAACAATATATGTTTTTAATTTTTACAGGAACATTTATTTTTCTCAATAAAAGTTAAAAAATAAGTTAAAAGCTTTTTCGTCTAGAGGGCGACACCAACAAAATGTATATCCTTTTCTACTGTTTACAAGTGATAAACGTACGCAAGTGATTTGAATTTATTTTGTTTTATGTCTGTACACTTTGTTATTTTTACATAAAGTAATTTCGCTTAATTATTTTAATTTTATCATTTATTTATTAAAAAAATATATCCGAAATTAAAAGGTATACAATGAGATTTGAATTAAAAATTAACTTTTATATTGCACGGGAATTTTTTTTAATGAATACATCTTCGCGTTGCAAAAGAAGATTTTCTAAAAAGTTTGATAATGTCTATAGATGAGAAAAAATGAATGTGACAAGAAATCAAGCTGATTGTGGATTGTAGCAAAATGAAAGACGAAACCGAGTCACTGTTTCAAAATTTGGAGACATTTGTAAAAAGGAAAGGCATTTTTTAAACAATCTCATAAAATCTTTTATTTTTTGCTAAAGCCTCTTAATATGACATGGACAATAAATCCAGTGCAAAATAAGATTTGGAAATTTATTAGCAAGAAAAAGTTTTTATATGTGGACTTTTATTGATTCCGAATTTGATTATGTTCCTGCCAGTCCAGATGGAATTTAAAACAAAAAACTCTATGATAGAGTTAAAACCACAATCGGTACTTTTAAATTTAGGGCTAGCTGCACATTATACAAATGAATTTTTGCATTTTGTGCGTTTGGACTTTTCGAGAAATAAAAGTGGAGGAAATTCCTCATAATGACAGCTTTTGGGAAGAAAAGGTGCAAAATAAATTCAAAATTATTATATGCAATATGCCTTATCAGAACTAGTTGACAGCAGAGCTAATAGAGACATGAAAGTACGGGACAGAATGCCAAATAAATGGTGAGTTTAACAGTACGGGTTTTTTATGAATTTGTTCTAGAGCTGTACCTCATTATAACAGATTATTCAAACAATAAAAATAATTTTTGTTAAAATATAAATAATAATATGCTGAAACATTATACTGATCGCTACATATTATAAAACCAAAGATACCTTTCCATTTAACCAACTTACACATGGCTACTTAAATATTATAAATCCGCTTGAATATAAAAAATAACAGGTATAGAAAATATTTTTTAAAAACCTAGTTTATTTAAAAATATAAAATGTCACGAGACCGTTTATTGTTTGTTTACATTAGCCTCCTGTTTTTGTTACTTTGACTTTCTGTATCGAGGACATATTATGTGATATAGAAGGGAATGTATTGCTAAACTATGGACGCTTTTCTACTCCTAATTATTATTAGTAGAGTGTATGTATTAAAATATTCGCTCTAGAAAACGATTTACCCCTCTTTGTCACAAGCTGAATTTTTCAGAGATAAAAGGACATGATAAGGTAACCCTTATTCCGGAGGCAACACAAAATTAGACTGTGCAGAAGGGCACTATCATCAAAAATCCAGATACTGATACCGCCGAATAAAAAAAAAATATTTATTTTTTGGTCCAATGCACAATAAAATCTTTGTGAGGAGTAATTTTTTATACTTATTTAAAAAAAAATTAAAAAAAAATTTGTTTAAAAAGTCATTTTTTAAATATATGTTTATCATTTAACAAAAAGGAAGGCCCTTATGAAAAACGTAGTATAGCTCTGTTTCTCTCTACGTGTCGGCTGATGCATCACATTATTGATATGCTCAAATTTTTTTCATTTTTTTATTATAAAACTTTTCGTTAGGTGCCAATGGACAAAGTGTCATATTGTCTGTTTTTACCAAAAAATTAATAAGTGTGTTACATATTAAAGTTCCTAATAAATTGGAAAGAAATATAGACATTTTTTAGGTTTTTATTACATCTTGTTATAGCTGAATGCCTGAATATATTTGGGTAAGTTGGGTAAGTTGGGTAAGTTTTCGTTAAACATTTTAATTACGGATTTGTTGTTGCAAGAAGCAAAGACACAAATGATATCAAAATATGACTTCACATCCTTGCATGGACAACAGTTTCTTCACAATATTATATTAGCAAAGGATATGGACAGAAGCATTAGGTAATTATGCCGAAATATTTAAGTTTGATCTGACAGCTTTCTCCCATGTCTCTAACAGTAAATGGGTATCTCGGCACATCTAAAAATAAGAGTTTATTGGGAAATATTTTTGAGCAATATGACCCACAAAGACTTACCTAGGTGATCTTGCAAAACTTGTCACATTTTTGATGGGATAGCAATAGCTCAAGGTTTGGGAAAGTCCAAAAGTTGCATATCATTTAAAGAATATGCTAATATATTTGTAAAGATTATTTTTAAATATAAATTTAATGCTCAAAGGACAGATGTGGTATTTAATCATTATAAAGAAAATTCTATCAAAAATACAACACGTCAAAAGAGATGATCCCAGAAATCAATTGATATAGAAATTGAACGACTCAATATTCCACTTCCAGAATAAGGAAACTTATTCATTCATTTGATATTTAATAAAAGACGTTTAACACATTTTCTGTCAGAGCAACTTCTTGAAAATTTGTATCTAGTGATGGATTCGCGAGTATCAATAAATATGGGATGAATTTTGAACCATCAAAAGACGATTTCTTAAATTTAAATCTTGAAGAAGCCGATACTCGTATCTTATTGCACATATTATCAGCCAGAAATTCGGAGAATTCACGCTGCATTATTGACTGCAACGATACAGTTGTTCTAGACCCAGATGCAGCTTCCTAATGTTGAAGAGTATGAATGGAAAGTAGATCAAGATTGAAGCCTGATACCCACTCTTAAGATTATGCTCGACCTGCTATCAGAAATAACAGAACTTATCATGCAAATGCAAAAGAGGTACTAGACACCGATAATTTTCATATATGTACAATATTTTAACAATATTATTCTATTCTAGACTATGGAAGCAAAATTTGCAAATGCAGAAAAAAATATTGGCTACATCGGTTAATGTACCTGTATGGCACAGAAAAACTGCAGAAATAGTTTGATCATAGCCGCTAATGTTTTGGAAAATGTATATTAATGTGGTGAATCTGATTTTGATTAGTTTGAGTCCTGTACTTATATATTTTATTATTATTAATTTATGCTTTATATACTTCTAATTATTGAATTTTTTCATTAGGAATTTATTTTATTCTGCAAAGCAATAGCTTTACTGTTTATAACCTATATTTATATATAATGTGCTTATACCTTCCATAAATAGTTTATATTTTATTTTTTTATTTTCCTCAAAAACAAATCATGAAGTAATACACCCTATAAAACATTATTCGCCTTCATAGCGGATAAATCAATAATACCTATATAAAATAATGTAAGAGAGTCAAACAGATTGCATACATTTCATCCCTGAGAGAGACGCATACAGTCAAGAGACTGCTTTCTTTCCTGTAAAACCATGACATCAGTAATTGTTTATTGCTATATTTTTGTTAATTTCACAGAAAAAAATATGGGGAAAGTACTATTACCTTGTCAATACATAGGCGAAACTTTTATGAAAAATATTTTTTTTTCGTTTAGGCCTTCGTTTTTCGTCAAATGAAAGGTATATTTCTAAAAGAAGCTTTTTAAGCAAATTTATCGACAGCCAAAATAAGTTTTATTATATTGTAAAATACATATTATTATATTGTGCTATTGTGGAATATTTTTCGTTTCTTTTGTCTCAACTTCGCGGGTTAAAATTTAGAATATGTATCCCTCGTATCTACATGCAATTGTTAAAATTATGAATGAATGTTGATTTTATTTAGTCTCGGAACTAATTTTGTAGTATTTAGGCTCCACCCTTAAGTTGTAATTTTTACTTTCCTATCTGTATACAGATATAAGGAAAGTATAGGAATCATGATTTTTTTCGACCTCGAGTTTTCGATGGATTTTTACGTTTTGAGGTCCCCTGAATCCGTTTTGACTATTTTCGCGATGATGTCTGTGTGTCTGTGTGTGTGTGTGTGTGTGGAAAAACACCAAATTTCAAACTTAAGCTTTGTTCCAGCGTCTAATGAGCTGATAAGATTTTGAGCAGAGTCGGAACATCTGGGGGGGTACTTTATGGGTGGTCATTTTTATATTTTATGGAATATATCTGTTATTTACGTTCGGGGAAGAAAATTCTTCAAATGAAAGTTACTTCTTATTTTATTGTCTATAATTTTTGTTATATACAAAATTTTCCTAAAATGGTCCGTATTCGCGAAATTTGACAAAATATAAAAAAAAATTTTTTTATAAAAATTGTTCAAACAAAAGTTGTTTGTAATATAATTCTCTATAATTTTTATCCTATAGATAGTTTCTCTAAAATGAACCGTATTCGAGATATTTGAGAAAATGTGTAAATTTCGAAATTTGAAGAAAACTCAAAAACGGATAAAGAAAAAAACATTAAATTTTAAACTTAAGTTTTATTTAGGCCTGACGTGAAATGATTAGATTTTTGACAAAGTCGGAACATCTGGGGGGGGGGGTACTTTATGGGAGGCCGTTTTTATATTTTATGGAATATATCTGTTATTTATGTTTGGAGAAAAAAATTGTTCAAATAAAAGTTACTTCTAATATTATTATCTATAATTTTTGCTTTATGTAAAAATTTCCTGAAATGGTCCGTATTCGAAAAATTTGACAAAATGTGCAAAATTCTGATTTTTATGAAAATTGTCGAAATAAAAGTTGTCTGCGATATCGATCTCTATAATATTTGTTCATATATGATTTTTTAAAATGGACCGTAATGGAAAAATTGTAGGAAAAGTTCTAAATTTAAATTTTTCAGTATTTTCATTTTCAATGAATATCTATAGAAAAATGTTTCGCGGTAGATGTATGTGGACAATGTATATATTTAGTTTATCCTCTAAACATTTATAGAGATGCTGCAATAGGTTGTACAAAATAACCGGAAAAAGCCTGTAATAACTAGATAGGAAAGTCATGTGTTGGACACATCAGATTTTTATACCTACTAAACTACCGCTGCCCCGCAGGTCTTTTAGTTTGTAATGTAAATTTTCCTCTTAAAAATAATGGAAAAACAAACCCAACAGACTGGCCGGTCGGTAGTGACAGATTTGGTGCAACGTTTTTTTAATGTAGAGTTAAAAATGTTGGATTGTTGAAAAGTATGATAATGTTTTTTTTTTTTAAATTATTTTAAAGTCAAAATAAATCAGTAGTTTTCGTGGACAGCAAATGCGATTTATTATCAATATAATCTCTAAGAAATAATAATAAAGTTAATCAAGCTGTTGTGTAGGTTGATATAGGTACCATAAAAGCAGGGCCGACTAGAGGGGGGTAGCCGGGACTAATTCCCGGGGCCCGGGCTTAAATAGGGGCCCTGTAAGGGGGGCCCGACAACAGGTTTTTTTGTTCTGCATGAGAAGTTCGACACAAGATGAGAGAGGGAAGTTAAGTTTTAGCCTAGAGAAGTTTTTTCGGCTGAGGACCTTTTTTTTTAGAAGAAGAGTAATTAAAGTAGATTTTGGAGTAGAGTATTTTTTAAAAAAAATTGTATTGCAGTAGAAGAGGAACAGTTTTTGGTAAAAGATTTTTTTGTCACGAAGCCCGATGTAGAAAATTGTCCTGGGGCCCGGCCTGGCTCTCGGCGGACCTGCATAAAAGTCCGTAACTTCGAACACTTTTATTCTAAGTATTAACATAACTTACGAACTAAGAGTAGGCAAATTTTGAAAAAAATACAATTATTGCTAGTGAGTAATAATCAAACGATTTACCAATGGAGCCATATTACCATCAATAAAGTTTTGCAAAAAAAAAATATATATACACTGTCCGAACTTAGGACAACATTTTCCTAATATCGGACATTTTATGTTTAGCCACAAATTTAATGTTAAATAATTTATCTTGATGTTAGGAAACACAATACTTAAGTTCGGACAGTACAAATTTTACTATAAGTTAAAAAAAAATTTAATCGGAATAAAATGAGAGTATGTGGTCGCCAACCTGTCGATTGCGAGCTACCGGTAGCTCGCGAAGGTAATTCTGGTAGCTCTCACAATGATTTTAATTTAAAAAATACAAACAGTAAAAATCAGAGAAGCTTCCGAAAATTCCACAAAAAAATCTAATTGTCATATTATGAAACATAAACAGCGACAACGTTGCGGTGAGCGATCTGCCGCTGACGCCATCAAGCTAGAATCGGCTAGAACCCACCAGCCGGACCAGCGCGTTAAGGCTTGCGCGCACTAGACCGGGCCAGCCGGCAACGGACCGCACGGCAACGGAACGGGAATTTATTCTTCCCTGGTACATAAACGAAGCAGCGCGCACTACTCGGCAACGAAACGAAACGTTGGGGCCGGTCGTCGGCGGAAATCTCGAACGAGAATACTTTCGCCGGTAGTCCGTTGTGTTCCGCCGTGAAGTGAAGTAGTGCGCGCTGTTTCGTTACGACGAAAGAGAGAAAATGGATGAAGAAAAATTAATTATCCTTGTTAGCCAGTACAAGGAACTATATGATTTTTCTGACAAAAATTATTCCAATCAGGAACGCAAAAATAACTGCTGGAAAAATTTCTGAGCACATGCGACAACCAGGTATGTTCAAATTTATTTATTTAATATAATATAGTTTTTAACATAAAAATAATTATTTATTTATTGAAAAGTTTGTGGAAAATATAACTTATAATGTAATATTATATTTACTGTTGATTTCTATAACCTTGTCGTACCATATCATTTTGCCAATCTACGGTCCCTATAGTACAAAAGTAATTTCTAAATTCTTCGCGGATATGCAATGCTTCTTCAGTAGCTCTACCTCCAACATTTCGTAAGTTTTGAATTTTAGATACATGAGTGGTTTCTATATTGTCACCCAGATCAATTTCTGTCGTACGTGAGTCACCCCGAAGGAAGTTATGTAGACAACAAGTGGCTAATGTTACCTAATCAATATGTTCTGGCGACATTTGAAGTCTCCTCTGATAAGTTCTAAACTTCTGTGTCAATATGTTTCTGTAAAGGAAATGCTTCGTCTCCCACAATAACATGTGGTAAAGTAATATTAGTTCCAGGAAGAGTTTTATTAGGGGGTATTGATAGGTTTCCATTTATCAAGGCTTTTCCCATAACAGAATTGCTAAATATCCCACCATCACTGTTTTTTCCATAAGCTCCGACGTCAGCTATTATAATTTTATAATTAGCGTCCACTAATGCCATCAAAACTATACTAAACGTCTTTTTGTAATTGTAGTACAGGGATCCGCTATTAGGTGGTGCTTTAATGACTACGTGTTTTCCATCTATAGCTCCCACACAATTTGGGAAGTTCCATTTTTGGTGAAAATCTTTCTCAATGGTTCTCCATAGATCTTCTGTTGGAGTGGGCATTGTAATTGGCTGCAGTTTGTTCCAAATTGACTTGCATGTTGAATGGACAATTTATCTTACAGTGGTATGGCCGAGTCTATAACTAAAAGCTATCGTTTTGAATGAATCTCCAGTTGCCAAGAATCTACAACAAAGAAATATCCCAACTAGCAATTTTGGTAGAAATTATTTAGTGACTACACTATACAGACAACTTTTTGATAAATTTTACTAGGTAGCCGACCCATTAACCACAGATCAATTGAATTAAAACTAATATGACAGATTGACCTCCTTTTTTGAAACACCCTGTATTTCTTAAAATAGGGAATATTATTAGGGTTTTTTACTAAATTATTAATTTTTTTTTCAGCATCCGCTTGTAAAGAAAGATGGTCGCGGTTGCGTGATAATTATAGAAAGGCACTGAAGTTTCGAAAGGGTAAAAGTGGAAACGCTGCTGTTAAAATAAAGCCATATAAATTTGAAGCAGAGATATCATTCCTGAAAAAATATTTGCCAGATCGAGATCAAAAAACAAATGTTAGGAATCGTTTATGTCTGCTGTTAATAGCCCAATACCTTCTGAGGATGGTGAAAATGATTTAATGGAAGACACTGTAGATCTGAGTGATTTAGAACTCTCAAGACCAGTCTCAACAGCTTCTAATAACAGTACAATATCTGGAGCAACACCTACTGCGGCTCCGAGATCGACTCCAAAGAGAAAGAAAGTGCAGCCTGAAAATACACAACCCAGTACAGTTGCTGACGTCATCGACAAATATTTACAAAGTACTACAGCTACTAATTCAGGAGGCAATAGTTTGAAACAATTTTTCCTTGCAATGTCTGAGACGGCTCAATCATTTCCACCTGAAGTTCAAATTGATGTTAAGGGGAAGATTTTTAACATCATACAAGAAGCAGAGTTAAAATGCTTACAACCTAGAAACACCGCGCAGTTTGACAATGCTCATTCAACTGAAATTCACTGCAATCAAACTGTATATCCACAACTACAATACACTCAACATTCGCAAGACATACAACATTCTTACCCAAAGCACATGCAATCTTTGGGAACACAACCTAACATGCCGCATTCAAACTTACAGCACATACAACGTTTCCAAAACACACTACCACCATCACATCCACAAAGCACGCTAGCTTCGCAACCACATCAATATTCGCAAGACAGTCAACTTTCATACACACAGCACATGCCACCTTTGGGAACACAACCTAATATAACATATTTAAATCTACAGCACACACAACATTCCAACACAGCACAACATTCCAACACAGCACAACATTCACATCAGCAAAACAGGCAAGCTTCGCAAGCACAAATTCAAAACATTCAATCTTTTCCTCTTCAAGACGTGCAGCCAACATATTCACCAAGATCGACATCTGTTGTAGGTTCTCCAGAATTAAAAAGTGACAACGAACATTAATATACATTAAAAAGTTGTACTAAAAAATAAAAAGTTGCTTCTAAATTGGTCTTTCAATAAAATATTTATAAACAAGATCGAAATAAATATAACCGAGAAAACAAGTAACAGTAAATACGATAGGTATCTAAGTAATAATAATAACTTACCTTAGGGTCACTGCTAAGCGTTCTGCTGGTGGAATGGAGCATCTAAACGTTGTATTTTGTTTTGTCAGATCAGGTTTTATAATACTCAAAAGTTCTTGAAATTTTTCGTAACTCATTCGGAAATACTGAAAAAATTTTTCTCCATGTTCTACTAATTGAGGAAATAAAGTGGCAAATTCACTTTCGATTTTCCTCTTTTTACAGATTTCGTGTACCCATTTTCGTTTTCTTTTTTGTTTAACTACTTTATTCTGTTTTTCCTCTTCCTCGCAGAGTAAACTTATAATTAAAATCTTTGGATCCATCGTGTCTGAGCGACGAGTGGCCGGTGACTGGAAAAAATTATTTACCGGCTAGTGCGCGTACCCTAAAATATTGCCGGCCGCCGTCACGCGTTCCGTTCCGGGCTGTTGCCGACAAGTGCGCGCAAGCCTTTAGTATTCGAGAACGATCAGGATTGCTTTGAATGGGATAAATACGCACGGCGCGGCGACATTGCGCTTAGTTTAAAACTGAACGCGTAACCAACGTTCAGCGGTTGGGTTAGTAGAGAACAACAAAAAATAATATTATGGCAAGCAGTTGTAAAAAGGAAAAGACATACCACTTTCATTCGGAATGGGAAGAACAATACTTTTTTACAGAAGTTAAAGATAAAAATGTGTGTTTGTTATGTAATACTTTGGTATCCGTTGCTAAAAAAGGAAATATTGAGAGACATCATAAAATTGTACATTCTAATTTTGAAAAATCATTCCCGCTACATTCTGCCGCCAGAAAGGAGAAACTGAAACAGTTAAAAAAGCAGTTAATTGGACAAAAATCAATATTTTTAAGAACAGTCGACAAAAATAAGGCTGCAACCAAAGCATCGTACCGTGTGTCCCAGATAATTGCACAAAAAAGAAACCTTATGAAGACGGGGAAATGATTAAACAGGCGTTTTTAGAAGTTGCTGATTCGTTATTTGCCAACTTTAGAAATAAACACGAGATAGTTTCAGCTATAAAATCTATGCAACTTTCTGCTAATACAGTGATGAGACGTGTAGAAGTAATGAGCAATGATATTTTTTTACAGTTAAGAACTGACTTAGATAACTGTGTTTATTTTTCACTTCAACTGGATGAATCAACAGATGTCGTTGACACTGCCCAGATGGCCGTGTTCGTCAGGATGGTTTTTAGTGATTTCACGATTAAAGAAGATCTTTTGAAGTTTATTCCACTAAAAGGACACACTACTGGACAGGAGTTGTTTTCTCATTTAAAAAATATTATTTCTTCTGTTATGTTGTAATCGTCACTCGCTTTTAATAATTACAATATTTGATTAGTTCAAATATTCCAATATATTCTAATACTTTTTGAGCGCCCCTCGTATTTAGAAATATAGATATTATGTTAAAACGGGAATTTGTCTTTGTCTGGAACATTCTACCAATGATGCGCTTTCTCTAAAAATCAATAATTACGGTCAGATTTTGTGCGCACGCCTGGCTTACTTATGGATGGGGAATATTCACGTTTTCACACATTCAGTCAGCTGTTGGCTTTTGAAATTTCTTTTCAATTTGGCTGCGAAATAAACCGGTTGGGTTTAGTGTTGTTAAGTATGTCCGAACAACTAAGGTAATCAAATCACCTTTTTTCTTATAATTAATGATAGAAATTAATTTTATTGTGTGTGTATATTCTGCTGAAATTGTCTTTGAGATGTTTCATTCATTAATAGTGAGATTTTCGCGTAATATAAATTCCAAAATGTACAAAATGGCTGCCATTAATTTTATATTTTTTTCCCTCAGTTATTTAAAAAATCTTTCCATTCTTCATGTATTTTAATTTAAATACTATTGCAAATTTCTAGTATTGTTGTAAACTTGAAATGTTTAATTTTAAAATGTTTAATTTAAATAGTAAGCTTTTGTGGCTGACCACATGTTTTTTTTTTTTGAAGCAATGGAAAGATACGGTTTTTTTTGTTGTGACACATACGTTTTTTCTTTCTTAAAACTAAGGAACTGGATCTGTAACAAACTAAGGAACTGGATCTGTAACAAACTAAGGAATTAGCCTTTATAATCTAGAACTGCAGAATCTCTTAAGCTTGTCAGCTGAGTTGCCTCTAGAGCTGCGGAATATCTTTTGTGGGATGAGTTGCGTCTGGAACTGCAGAGTGTTTTGAAGACATCGTAGGCTCACCTACCATTAAGACCCGGACCAGACCAGTTCGACCGTTTAAATCCGGAAACACAAGATAAGTGTCGGCCAGGACCACACACACAATTTTTGAGTCATAGTAATACTAGTCAATTTTAATTTTAAACTCATCAGTCAAATAACGTAAACCGTAAAATTTGTTAAAATCAATTAATTTTATTTTTTTTATATGTAATATCAGTCATCAATCAAATTCGAAATTAAAGCCGATTAATTGTTTTGAAATTTAAGTTCTTTATTTTTTTCTTACTTTCAACTGAACAAATTTACTTTTATTGTACTAAACGTATGGCGCCCAAATTAATTTAATTGAATTCTTTTAAGTCTTTTTAATTAAAGACCTTGTCATTGACTTGAAGGTAAATTCTAAACGAATCCCACTGACCTATTTTGATCTGAGCTAGGCCTGAGGCTTGTAAGAATTCTTATTATAAGGATTTTTACAATGAGACCCAGGTAAGGGTTAGAAACGTATCATCTGGTGCAAAATATGTTTTTATAATGTAACTTTGAAAACATAACATTTTTTATAAAACGTAACACTTCCGAGAAAATTCCAATATCGAAAATGGTAGGCTTGACAACCGATGGCGCTCCAGCTCTGGTGGGTTGTGATAAGCGTCTGGTGGCATTATGTCGTAAAGATGAAACTTTTTCTCTGTTACCACTGCATTATCCATCAGCAAGCATTATGTGGAAATTTCCTGAAACTAAATAACGTTATGAAACTGGTGGTAAAAATTGTGAACAAGATTAGAGCTCAAGCGTTACAAAGAAGATTATTCAAAACCTTGGCCGATGAAGTTGACTGTCAATACGGGGACCTACTCCTTTACTCTGAAGTCCGATGGTTAAGTAGAGGACGGATGCTGAAACGTTTTAATGATGTCCTATCTGGCATAGTTCAATTTTTCAAACAACGCGATGAACCGGCTCCGGAACTAGAAAATTCAATCTGGCTTAGAGATTTTGGTTTTCTCGTGGACATTACAGATAAATTAAACGAACTTAATTTGCAGCTACAGGGGAGAGTTAAAGAACTAGCGGAAATGATTTCTGATATAAAAGCATTTATCAAAAAGCTGGAGTTTTGGGAACAAAACCTAATTAACAGCGATGCCAAGCATTTTCCTATTCTTTCAGAAAAAATATCTCAAAATCCATTATAACCCTATGACAGCAAATATCATGTAGAAATAGTTTCTACCCTGAAGAATAACTTCAAAAATCGTTTTAAGGATTTCAACGAAATGGCTTTAGTAGTGCAGTTTGTTGTTTCACCCTTTATGGAAATTGATATCCAACAGTTTGCAACTTGTGTTATGCAGAACTTTGGCAAAGACATCGCTGCAACAGATATGAAAGTAATTGAGTTTTAAAATGATTTAGCCTTAAAATCGTTATTCTCAAGTACCAAATGTATCTGGCCTATTGTAAGTAAAGACAAATATTCAGTTCTATGCCGTGTTGCCTTGAAAGTGAAAGCATTATTCAGTTCAACCTATTTGTGTGAATCTTCTTTTTCCAATATGAAGTTTATTAAGAACAAATATCGCAATCGACTTACATATGAACATTTGGATAATTGTATTCGAATGGCTGTATCAAATTATACTGTACACATTAAAAAAATTATCAATGAGTCTGAGTGTCAGCCTTCTCATTGAACGTGCTTTTTTATTTTTCAATGTTTATGTTCATGATAGTGCGTTACTTTTTTGTTGTTATTATTAACTATTTTTAAATCTTACGTAACATGCCGTTGTGGCTGGATAAAAGTTTGTGTTTATTTTTCAAACACCTTCGTTTGGTAGGTAAGAACAAGTACGTACTAATAATATTAGTTATTTTGTTATTAGTTTATTATTAGTACCTATTTATTATGTATTACTAGTTAAATAGTAAAATAAATACATATAATGATAAATTAACTGTGGATTATTTCATTTACGTTGCGTTACGTGGCTTCCGTGTGGGTAGCTCGCTGTTTATTCCAAAATTAACAAAGTTGAGAGGTTGGCGACCACTGGTCTATAATATTACTTCAAAGTATTTATTAAATTATAGTGCTTATAATTAAATTAACAAAACATTGTCGATAATAAAACATTGCCAATAATGAAACATTGTCAAAAACATAAAAAAACAAAAAATATTATATGATTAAAAATTAACAAAATATTCTGATAAACATTAAAATTATTTAATTAGAAAATAGTAAATAAATGCTTTCCCCTACGAATCTGATAATCATTTAAAACATGGCTTATTTGATTAAAATCTACTAAATTAATGTCTAATAATAATAATTATTTTTTTTTGTGTCATCGGCTTCATCCTAAGGTTATTTCGCATCGTGTTCTGTGTAGGCTTTGTTACTGTTTCCCAGCGCCACTTTAGGAACAGCACTGTTAATTAGAACCCAACAGTGAATGGTCGAGTGGGGAATCCCCAAGGCATCAGAATTAATTTTAAATAATTAAATTAAATGAAAAAATTCCGGCCAACGGTGGGATTCGAACCTGGGACCATTGGATCCACAGGCAGAGACTCTACCACTGAGCCACCCACCCCGTAAATAATAATAATTATTATTATTAATCACAATCGGTTTAGGCATGGCCTTTTTTAATCAAGACGGCCATGGTTTAGGAAAAATGCGTTTTAAAACCAATTTTCAACCTTTGAATATAGCAAAATAATAATTACCTACTTTTTTACTTCAAGGCGTCAAATCACGAGGCGTGTTTACTCACTTTCAACCATTTTTTGGAATGCCTGATTGTATTCTCCATGTAAAGAAAAGAGAAAATTATTATCGAATATTTCTGAGTCATTCTTGCATCATAAATCTGGAATACACTTTACGAATAATTATGTTACCTGTCCAAATTTTAAATTTGTAAATCGAAAATGAAAAAATAAGTACCTACATATTAATAAAACTATTAACATTTAAAAAAAATATATCTCCGTCTATGGGCGGTAAATCAAATAGGTCGTGACTTCCGACAAGCAACCTGTAGTTTCCTACACCAATATTTTTCGAGTCCTTCAAAGAGAGGCCGAACTTTTTTTTTGCATTTGCGGTATTCCTTTATAGTTGACTTATGACCGATTCCACCGTTGTGTTAAACGAAGTTTAAAATGACATTTTTACATTAACAATGTCATTTTAATCTCCGTTTAACACAACGGTGGAATCGGCCCTTATTGTTTTTAACTATATCCTGTTTAAATTTAAATGTAAAATTAAGAAACTCGATATTAGATAAAAAACATCGATAATAGAAAGATAAAAATCGATGTTTTTTCAACATCGATACATCGTGCACATCCCTAGTCTCGGGCGAGCAGTTTCTCGATATTCTATGAAAAAGAAAGAAGGAGAACGCAATGCGAGCGAGAACACCAAGTGGAAATGCATTATAAAATATGGAGAACTTTACTGAATGCACACGAGACTAGCACAGCTCGCGAAGCGACGGACCGCGATTGCCTGATGCTTTCTCAACTTTCTGCTTCTTTCATTCAGTCTCACTATGCACGTAAATTCTCCAACTAGAATCACAGAAACAACATCTACAATTATTATAGATTACGTAGTCTCTGATTTTAAACCCGTTGATGTAGAGCACCAAGTAATTAGCTCAGGTCTCTCAGACCACGAAGCAGTATTTGCCAAATTTTTGATACCCCGTACAGCTCCAAAAAAAGTCCGTCAGCAAGGTAGAATTTTCTCTAAGCATAATTTCAAAAATTTCTATAATTTATGTCTAACTACTGATTGGAATGATCTTTCTGAAGATATTGACTCTAAATTTTTAGACTTCTTAAATAAAATAATTATGTGTTTCAATACAGCTTTCCCCCTTCGTCCCATTAAAACTAAATGTCATAAATCTTGGACAACTAAAGGAATAAGAACATCATCTAAAAATATGAGGTCACTCATGTATATTAAAAAGTACACAGATAATCCCCTAATATTAAACTATATCAACAACTACAGAATATTGTATCGGAAAATCACCAAATCTGCTAAGAAAAACTATTACAAAAATCTCATCGCAAGAGCTAAAAACTCCTCCAAAGAAACCTGGTCTATAATAAATGACTTAAAGAATAAAACCCGTTCTTCAAACAGTGTAAATCCTAGCCCAGATGAACTAAACAATTATTTCGTAAATGTAAGTAAAAATATCAAATCTAACATAGCTCCGAGTCAGGATGCTCTCTCCTTCCTCCTACCTACTAAAAGGATCACTGAAAGTTTCTTCCTAAGACCAGTAGACAAGCATGAACTAGTGCAAACCATAAACAACATCCAAAATAAATTTTCCTGTGGAATTGATGGCCTGTCCACCAAAATATTTCTAAATATACCGGATGTAGTAATCAACATTTTAACTTCACTGATTAATGAATCCTTTGAAATTGGTCTCTTTCCTAACTGTCTAAAAACAGCTATAATAATCCCACTTCATAAAGGTGGCGACAAAACCAAAACCTGTAACTATAGACCTATGGCGTTATTGCCTACCTTATCGAAGATAGTAGAACGGCTAATGAAAAACCGTCTTTTGCCCTTTCTTTTCAAGCATAACATCCTCACAGCTCATCAGTATGGCTTTCTACCTAAAAAATGCACTAGCGACGCAATGTTTTCCGTTCTTAATGACTTCGCAAAGGCCTTCGATTGTGTAAATCATGATATTTTAATTAATAAGTTACAAATTTATGGCATACGGGGTTCTCCTTTACAATGGTTTAAAACTTACCTGGAAAATAGAAATCAACAGGTGCGGGCGAATGGTGAGGATTCTAGAAATCTAGCAATAAGCAGTGGAGTACCTCAAGGATCAGTATTAGGTCCAATTTTGTTTTTATTATTCATCAACGACATCACAGACTTAAGAATAAGTGGTAGAATGACTTTATTTGCTGATGACACCAGTGTAACCTGGAATAATTCTAACATGCAGACATTACAATCTATCATAAGTGAAGATCTAGTGACTATTAAGTCCTGGTCTGATTCGAATGGACTTTGTTTTAACACCAGTAAAACTGTAGCATTGTCTTACAGAGGTACTTTACAACCTATAACTTTAAACAATAATCTGATCCAAACGGTGACTTCAATCAAGTTTTTAGGTCTTTATATAGACGATTCTCTAAAATGGTCTGCTCATATAGATACCTTAGCAAAAAAATTATCCTTCGCATGTTTTGCCATTAAATCGGTTTCTAAAGAGCTGACTTCTTCTACTGCATTAATAACCTACTTTTCCTTATTCGAATCTCACCTTCGCTATGGTTTACCTTTCTGGGGTTCTTGTAGCTTATACCTTTTCAAATCTATTTTTAAACGGCAAAAAAGAGCAATCCGCTATGTATTTGGTTTAAGTAGTAGGACACATTGCGAAAATTAGTTCAAAAATTTCAAAATTCTAACCCTTCCTGCTCTATTTATTTTCGAATCCGTCTGCTTAGTTCGCAAGCACATTCAAAATTTATCCGAAAGACCGACTCGTAGATATCCTACAAGAAATTTAGAGACTGATGTTTATTTAACAATGCCCACTTCTGACCTATTAAAACATTCCATTACCTACAATGCCAAAAAATTGTATAATAACCTTCCGATGCAATTAAAATCTATAAATACATACGATAAGTTCCGAAGACTGGCTAAAGCTTTTCTTCTAGAAAGACCATATTACACAGTAGCAGAATTTTATAACGTACCTTAGACATTTGAGTTCCACATACAATGGCATTAATTAAATATTAAAGTTTAAATTTAAATTTAAATTTAAAAATTAAATTAGAATAATTATAATGACGGATATTGCATATCCATTGCAATTGTTATTCCTATTTTGTCTGTTTGTTTCTGTTTGTTTTTTCTGCTGTTTAGTTATTTTTATAATATGTTTAGTATTTAAGTTACACGCTTTGTCTATAAAATTTCTGTAAATTTTTTTACGACAATAAAGCATATCTCTCTCTCTCTCTGCAGTATTTTTAATCATGTCCTAATAGGTAAAACACTGCTTCGCTATGTCTTAGAATTGTTTGATTTTGTCTTGATACTAAAAATATTTGATCAAGCGACATCTGCTTAAAAAATTTTTTTATAAAGTTTTTTTATACTTGTGGATCTGGTGGTAAATGCAAGAAACTCAAACATTTGTTGAATTTACATCGTCCTTGATGAATTGCTAAATATTTGTTTAAAAACAAAATTGCAAGATATATAATCTTGTTGATTTATTAGTATGTATTCCAGATCTGTTAGGAACTATTTCACCTTCACTACCTGTAATAGCTTAGGCATTATGTTTAAAAACAGTCTTGTTTTGAAGATCTGCTATTATAATATTTTTTCTACGTTATCGAGTACTCTGCTTTTGTCTCAGCGATAATTCTACTAAAACTAGCACTAAATACGCTCCAAATAGGTAAATTCTCTAAGACATTCATATGTCTTTTTCAAAGGACAGTTCAATGTCAATGAGGGAATACCTCGCAAGACACTTTAAAGGTACCATTTCGGTAGGCGCGACAGACGACCGCCGACGCGACATACGACCGCCGACGCGACCGAGAAGTGTCACTTCACATCTAAAATATATATATAAGGCTCGAATCAGACCTTTAAGGTCTATGGCCTGGTTAGTTTCTTCCATTCGTCCCTATTCTTGGCTTTTTGTTTCCAGTTGATGATCTTTTTTTCCTTAATATTTTCTATAATCGCTTCCCTCCATTTTCTTCTAGGCCTTCCTCTCTTTTTTTTCCTTCTGGTGTTGTCCAAGCTTCTCTTTTTACTGTCCTTGAGTCCTCTATCCTTTCTAAGTGCCCCAACCATTGTAACCTTTTTGACTGAATTATTTCGTATATGTTGGGTTCGTTAAATATTTCGTAAATTTCTTTGTTTTTCGTCTTTCCCATCCTTCTTCTGTCTTTTTGCCTCCATATATTCTTCTTAGTATCTTCCGTTTCCATATTTCAATTTTGGTTTGTTCTTTCTTATTTAGTGTCCATGTCTCACTGCCGTATAGCATTGTAGGTCTGATTATTGTTTTGTACACACATTTCTTTAATTCCCATGACATTTCTTTAGATTTAAGTAAATTATGTAATGCTCCTGCGCATCATTGCTCTTTGCTAGACGGAGATCTATTTCAGCTTGTTCTTCGCATCTATTTGTAATGAGAACACCGAGGTACATGTAACTGTCTGTCTCGTCTATTGTTATTTTTCCTATGGTTTTAGTTTGTAATTCTAGTTTTCCAGGATTTTTTCTTAAATGTTTGTTTTTCAGTTGCATGTACTGACTCTTTTTTTCATTTATTTTAGCCCCATTGTTCCTGCCGCGTCTAAAAACTGTTCTGTTATGTTTTTAAGTTCTTTCTGGCTTCTCGCTAACAGTACAACATCATCGGCGTATGCTAATGCTTGGTGGGATCTGTTGATCAGGGTTCCATATCTGTTTATTTCACTGTTTCTGATGACTATTTCAAGGGTTAAGTTAAAAAGAAGAGTGGATAATGGGTCTCCCTGCCTAAGCCCGTTTTGGACTTCAAATTCTTCAGTTTCCTCACCTCCTACTCTTATTGCACACCTTGTATTTTCCAGGGTCATGTTCGTCAGTTTTACAAGTTTAGGAGGTATTTTTAGTTCTTTCAATGCATTTACCAATTTTCGTCGATTTACTGTATCATATGCGCTTTTAAAATCAATAAACATGATATGTGTCGGTATTTCGTCAAGACGACACTTCCTGACGACACTTCTGAATCTGCCTCGGGGTCACTGTCCTCGGAGTATCGCACTCGAGGTTGGAAATTTCTTTCGATCTAGGCAGCATTGCCAGATGTTGGAACAGTATGGGTAAAAAAAAAACCGTAGATCTGAACAGTAGATTTTAATACAGGGGGAAATAATTATAATTTGCAGTGTGGTAAATAAAAAAAACAAGTATATAAGAAACGAAAAATAAACTTTTTTCTACCCAAATTAGAAAGTAAACAAATAATAAAAACAAATAAAAACATTTTTAATATATACTTAACGTACGGGAAAAAAACTGAAAAATAATAAGTACCTACTTCTTTTAGTTCAGTCTGAATCAGATAATTCAAAATCGTAGTGTTTGGCATATGCATGTTCTTTTTATGATGCCCTATTAATTCTTTGTTTCATTTTAAATAAAAACAATGATTATCTTGATGTTTTTTTTTTATGGAGCCAACCTACAGTAGTGGATGCTTATTACGCTGCTTTTACTGCAGAAAATTTACTAGAGAAAATATTCTTTAACCATTTGCTGAAGAATGGGCAAACTTAATAAATTAGGAACAAAATTTACTAGAGACAAAAACACTGGATCTACGTAAAAACAGTAGGTTTGGCAACGCTGATCGTTCCCTCGAATGGTTATTTGCAAGTGTCGCCAGACACTTCTTCAAGCTTCCGAAATGTATCTGTCGTCCTACTGGCCTCCTCAGTGGTCTCCTGTCTCCTGGCGCAGATACTAAAATGGTACTTTAAAGGTACCATTTCGGTGGGCGCGTCAGGAGACAAGGGACCACCGAGGCGACCCCAAAGTCGAGTAGGATGACAGATGCATAAATGTTACGCTTCGTACATTTCGGAAACTTGAGAAGTGTCACGCGACACTTACAGGATAACAATTTGAGGGAACGATCAGCGTTGCCAAACCTACTATTTTTACGTAGATCCACTGTTTTTGTCTCTAGCAAATTGTGTTCTTAATTTATTAAGTTTGCCTCATTCTTCAGCAAATGGTTAAAGAATATTTTCTCTAGTAAATTTTCTGCAGTAAAAGCAGCGTAATAAGCATCCACTACTCTAGGTTGGCTCCATAAAAAAAAAGATCAAGATAATCATTGTTTTTATTTAAAATGAAACAAAGAATTAATAGGGCATCATAAAAAGAACATGCACATTACGATTTTAAATTATCTGATTCAGACTGATCTAAAAGAAGTAGGTACCAATTATTTTTCATTGTTTTTTTTTGTTTCCGTACGTTAATAATACAGATTCATCCATCGTACTAGGAACATGGTAAACATGATGACCAATTGACGCTTGTCCACAACTGTCACATTCATTTTGTGCTTTTATCGCGGGCGAAAAGTATTTCTTTAGATTTAAAATGAATATTTACGAAATTGCTGAGAAAGTATAAATTGTGAAATGGCATTTTCAAGACAACACAATTCGACAAATGAGCGGTTTGTTTGAGGCGACATTTCAAAATAGGCCCATACCATCACTCTCAACAGTATATCGTATTATTCAAAATTGTGAAATTCATGGCTGCATTTCTCCCAATGAACATAAAAAGGCTCGAGTAAATAATAATCAAGAAGATAGGGATATTATGATTTTTGCAACTGTGGAAGAAAATCCGATGATATATCAGAGAGAGGTTGCGGAAGTTGTAGGTTCCAGTGAAACCACAGTAAATATAATTTTAAAAAAACATGGATATCGATCTTATAAAGTAAGAAAATGCCAAGAAATTTATGAAACTGACAATATCAGACGAATGGAATTTAGCGAGGCAGTAATGGATAAAGTTAACAATGACAACAATTTTCTTTACAATGTTGTGTTCACCGATATGTCGACTTTTCCATTACTTGCCAGGCATAATCCATCCCAAGTCCGATATTGTTCTCGAGAAAATTTACATAAATTTGTAACAGTTCGCACGCAGTTCCCGCAAAAGTTGAATGTTTGGATGGAAATATTAGGTGAAAATGTAATCGGTCCTTTTTATATTGAGGGTAATTTAAATATTGTTAAATATTTGGATTTACTCAGACACCATATTGTCCCTGAGATACGGCGATTGGCAGGAGCTCGATTTAACAATATTTGGTTTCAACAAGACGGATGTTCTGTGCATAATCGTGTGACGGTGCAGCACTTTTTAAATGAAACATTTCCTAACAGATTATTATCAGGGAAAGGTACAATTCTGTGATCTGTGATCGCCGGATCTCGCACCTTGTGATTTTTTTGTGGAGTTATTTAAAGTCTCAGATATTACAAATTCAGGGAAGAAAGAGCTAACGACTTAGATGAGCTGAAAGTGAAAATTTCAGAAGCCGTTCAACTTATTAGTCCCAATATGTTGGCTGAAGTAAGGCGATCATTTTACAATCACTTGGGGTACTGTCTTGCCCAATAAGGAGGTCTATTTGAGCACCTATTACATTAAAAATAAATTCGTGTTCTTTTATAATTGATTGTAATTTATTATTGTTTATTGGATTCCATTTTATAATTTTTATTTTTTTGTAATTTTTTAATCTTAGTTTTGTATTTTTTTTTAATCTTAGTTATGTAATTTTTTAAAGTTCGTTTTGTTTTTTTTTTTTAATGTTCAATGTCTGTTCTCTATTTTTTAATGTTTGTATTGAATTTTTTTCCATTTGAAAACAAAATCAAAGTTGTTTTTTATAAATTTTAAACTGTTGCTGTTTTTACTATTGTGGAGGGTCTCAAAAAAAGAGAAAAACAAAAAGAAATGAAAAAAAAAACACGGGTTGCACTCAGGGAGTGCCGGCAAAAGTGAAAACTTGAATATTAACGTTGTGCATTTTGAACGAATTGCTTTTATTATCAATATAAAAGTACTATCATTTATGTGGTAGAATACAATATTTATTGCGCTATCATACACACACATTACAATTTATGTTACATTAAATTACATTGTATTACATTAAAAAGTTTATCTCTCAGAAAAATCAACTTACATCCATAATTTCGATGACTTTTTTACCATCATTATTACCAGAGCCATCATCGCCAATCTCTAAAACTGATACGACAGGTTTATGATAGCTGAAGTAAGAAACGAACAGTTTTGATTCGAACCTATTTAAATGTCTAATAAAGACCGCATCGATTTCGATGTTACAACACTACTCTCCAACCGTCTTACGAATTTTCGATCAGCCCACGTGTCCTGACGCGAGTTTCATAGTTTTTACCCATCCCAAAAGTGCTCAACGCCGCTAAAGAAGTTTTCACTTCAAAGAGAAAATGAAAATTATTAAAATAAAAAAAAACGAAAAAAAAAAAAACGTCGGCGCCGGGATTCGATCCTACCTCTATCCGCGTAGGTAGACTGTAAGTACAACACCTTACTCACTGCGCTACGTCAACAACTATTAAAGTTGTTCAAAATTTTGTCTAATATTACAAATTCTGGTTGATGGTTGCATTATTAAATTTCGCTATTTTCATGTCTGAATATGTTATGTCTGTTCTTTATCTTCATTTATTTATAAAATATTCATTAATACTCAACTCTGTCGTGAAATGTATAAAGGTATTCCAAATATGTCACATGCGAAAGCTTTGGAATGACAGTAGCGGACAAGGGTAAATTGGTCATCAGTTTGACCGTATTCGTAGTATCGTGAATGGATCTGTATATTAAAAATGTTATTATTTGTTTTTATTCTTTGTTTACCTTCTAATTTAAAAGTTTATTTTTCGTTTCTTATATACTTGTTTTTTATTTACTACACTGCAAATTTTAATTATTTCGGTTTTTTTTTCACCCAAACTGTTCCAAAATCTGGCAACACTGCCTAGATCGAAAGAAATGTTTAACCTTTTCACCTCAAAATGAAGCTATGCTCGAGGACAGTGACCTCGAGTGCGACAGGCAGCAAACCTTTGCCCCGAGTCAGATTCAGAAGTGTCGTCAGGAAGTGTCGTCTTGATGACACTTCTCGTGTCGCGCAGTGCGAAATGTGTTTCATATAATTGTATGTATTTTAGATGTGAAGCGACACTTCTCGGTTGCGTCGGCGGTCGTATGTTGCGTCGGGGGTCCTATGTTGCGTAGGCGGTCGTCTGTCGCGCCTACCGAAATGGTACCTTAACGGTGTTATAACGAAGTAATTCATACTATTCTTAAACCTTGGATACTTTGATTTAATACCAACTTTTCAGTAAAAGAAACTGTACATATTTTTTGTCGCTTTAGAGCAAAAATAGTCTAACTCCAAGTTTTGGTATTTTCGGTTTTCAATGATTTGTGATAGTTCTAACCATCGCAGATTTGATGCAAAAGCCTATGTCTATAATATTTGAAAAGAACAGTAAACTGAAAAAGTATCCTATCTCAAAATTAAATTTTAATTTCAATCCCGAACTACCATATCTTAAACTATAAACAATTTACAACCTTTGAAATTTTTTAATAGGAAATAGGTGTGTTCTGCAACAATGACTGCTACAAAATAGACCTAAGTCCGACCGCTCATGGAAATAAGATAGTTCTGTCTACAATAGAAATAGCCAATATCCAATTTTGCATGCAGATCGGTTAGTTCTGTTTGCAAATAATAGTACAAAATTGTTACGAAAAATTATCAATTTGGTTTAAAAAGGTCGATAGAAAAAAGATATAGATCTAAAAAAAATTGACCACCTGCAAGTCAAATTGCCACACTATCACGAATTCCTTGAAAAATTTTCTGTTTACTGCGCAAGTAGAAAGAGACTCGGATTCTGGTTAGAATAATTATTATGTTTGCGTTTGCTTGTCTACTTTTTTGGCAAAATTTGCCTTTGATTTGTTTTAGATATTTTAATTTTAAAAGATTTGTTTTCGAATTTTCAAATTTTTGCTACAACTTATTTCAGATAATTTTGACCTTCCGCATTTTGATTTGCGATTAAAGATATATTTAATTTACAATTTTTATACTCAGGTTTACGTCGTCTAACGTACATTGAAACCTTAACTCACGCAGTCAAAGATATGCATTTCTCATATATACCAATACTATATAGAGGTATTTTAGAAGAGAATGAGCCTGAAATGAAATCTGGCCCGAACTAGCACATTAAATTGCTGTCTAGTCGTAAAAGCATTTGTGTACAGAACAAAGATGTCTGGATTCGAATCCTGGCGACGACAGAATTTTTTGAAATCTCCCAAGTATTTGTTTTTATCTTTGGAGTTCGGGGATGGTCTTAATAACTCGATGGTAGATTTTTGAGAATTTATTGTTTTTGAATTTTCAAATTTTTCTACAATTTAATTTTAGTTTCAGTAGTTATGATTAGCCAGTTCTGGTACAAGGTCAGAGGCAATTGATGTAATTAGTAACTATCCCCACCCTTCGCGCAATTAGCAAGTACCTCCCAATTACTCCGTACATCATGTAGTAAGTGTAATTGCATAGTATTTTTCAATTACCCTATACACCATATGTAATGAGTATCGTAAGTACCTCTTATTACTCCATACACATTGAAATGTAAGTGTATGTACCTTGTATAAATAGTAAATGCTATGCATGTCATGAAGTGTAATAAGTTAAATCTAAGTATCTCTCGGTTATTACTATTGTAGCGTACATAGCGTTTTGTATCCCCAAGTGCATTCTAAATAATAGACATAATTGTTTTTTATAAATGGGGGATGAAGTCCGCACATCCTTGACTCTGAACCACCATGATTAGAGTGAGGAACCGGCCAGGCGCAAGCATACACAGCATAAATATCGAGGAAGGAGCTTAGAAAAAGTGAGGGATTTAGTTAACAAGTACTTCCCAATTCTGTACATACTGTACTGAGTCTAATCGCATAGTATGAAAGTTTCAATGTGTAATGAGCATCGCAACTACTTTTCAATACTCCATTTACATGTAGGTACCTTGTATATAGTATATATATCATGTGTAATAAGTTAAAGAAAGTACTCCCCATTACTTCAAATACAATGAAGTGGTATGAGTGTAAGTACCTTATGCATAGTAATTGCTATGTATATTATGAAGAGTAGTAAGTTTAATCTAAGTACCTCTCGGGTATAACTATTATACCATACAGAGCGTGAATATTGAAGGAGCTTAGAAGAGGTGGGAGATTTTTGAGAGGATATATAGTAGCGTACGTATCCAAAAAGTTTAAACATGTAAGGTTTTAAAAACGGCTTAAAATATCTTATTTCGATACAAAATACATACAAAAACGGAAAAAAAATAACATCAGAATAAGTACAATATCTTTCTGAAACACAGCCAAAATTTAAAATAAGTAAAATGCAGACACATTGGCACACAACGTTTTCAACTAAACTACATATTATGTTTGGATTAGTGGAGATCTACGTATAATACGCAATGCGTATTATACGTATATCTCCACTAATCCAAACATAATATGTAGTTTAGTTGAAAACGTTGTGTAACAATGTGTCTGCATTTTACTTATTTTAAATGTTTGCTGTCTTTGTATTGTAATTATTCTGATGTTTTTTTTTTTAGTTTTTGTATCTATTTTGTATCGAAATAAGATATTTTTAGCCGTTTTTGAAACCTTACATTATAGAAGCTCACGATGTTTAAACTTTTAGGATACGTACGCTACTATATATCCTCTCAAAAATCCCCCACCTCTTCTAAGCTCCTTCGATATTCACGCTCTGTATGGTATAATAGTTATACCCGAGAGGTACTTAGATTAAAATCACTACACTTCATGATATACATAGCAATTACTATTCATAAGGTACTTACACTCATACCACTTCATTGTATTTGAAGTAATGGAGAGTAATTACTATAACTTATTACACATGATATACA
>OV651835.1:3154082-3201902 GCA_927349885.1 Psylliodes chrysocephalus
CACTCACACACTCACACACTCACACACTCACACACTCACACACTCACACACTCACACACTCACACACTCACACACTCACACACTCACACACTCACACACTCACACACTCACACACTCACACACTCACACACTCACACACTCACACACTCACACACTCACACACTCACACACTCACACACTCACACACTCACACACTCACACACTCACACACTCACACACTCACACACTCACACACTCACACACTCACACACTCACACACTCACACACTCACACACTCACACACTCACACACTCACACACTCACACACTCACACACTCACACACTCACACACTCACACACTCACACACTCACACACTCACACACACACACACACACACACACACACACACACACACACACACACACACACACACACACACACACACACACACACACACACACACACACACACACACACACACACCCACGCACGCACACACACACACACACACACACACACACACACACACACACACACACACACACACACACACACACACACACACACACACACACACACACACACACACACACACACACACACACACACACACACACACACACACACACACACACACACACACACACACACACACACACACACACACACACACACACACACACACACACACACACACACACACACACACACACACACACACACACACACACACACACACACACACACACACACACACACACACACACACACACACACACACACACACACACACACACACACACACACACACACACACACACACACACACACACACACACACACACACACACACACACACACACACACACACACACACACACACACACACACACACACACACACACACACACACACACACACACACACACACACACACACACACACACACACACACACACACACACACACACACACACACACACACACACACACACACACACACACACACACACACACACACACACACACACACACACACACACACACACACACACACACACACACACACACACACACACACACACACACACACACACACACACACACACACACACACACACACACACACACACACACACACACACACACACACACACACACACACACACACACACACACACACACACACACACACACACACACACACACACACACACACACACACACACACACACACACACACACACACACACACACACACACACACACACACACACACACACACACACACACACACACACACACACACACACACACACACACACACGGATTATATCTGTATACAGAATGTTTTTTGCAGTAAGGTACATTTAATGTATAAATGTTGTTTGTAGAATTTTATAGAAATTTGTAATAAAATAGACTCTACTTCGTAGTTTACAAATAATATTATATTTAGACATAAATACATTATTTTACTTATATTAGAAGCTTTAAAAAGACATTGAATTGATTTATCCTTGTGTTTTTTTTTTAGTTTTACAATCAGGAACGAAGTAAATCTTGCTTTGATATTTTGTGTCACTCATATTACTTGTACTCAGGTACTTTTTTCATATTTTTTGCATATTTATAAAAAGAAGCACGGAATATTTTAAATTTGACCATTGCCGATTCGACTCCTTTCTAGTCTTCATAATCATACACCTTTTTTCTTGTCAAGGTATTTTATATTCACTACACTTAGTTTGTTACGCTCAATAGCCATAGAAGAGTACAGTTCTTGGTTTGGGAATTATTCGTTGCCAAAATTAGATTTCCGCTTCGTTTTCGGGCATTACTCGATTTTGAGTATTGTGCGTAACATATCTAAAAATTGACAGTAGACTATAGAAACTGCGTAAGTTTATGAAAATAATTCCTAATTTGTATATAATTTATACAAGGAACATGTTCTGTTCCACTGAATTTTTTTGATGAATTTTAAAAAGTGTAGTAAAATCGACAATATAGCACACAAAACTCTTTTAGTTGTACAGTAGTGTGTCGATAATCCGGACGTCAAAATCTGGACCGCCGAAAATTCGGATTCAATTCCGGTGAAAAAAACGTTGAGGCAAATACATATTTATAAAATATGTTTTTTATTTTCTCTTTATAAAGTCTAATTTTATTGGGCTATTTAAGAAGAATAACAAAGAAAGGAATACAAAATTATTTCCAGAATAATAACATTCAAAATTCTCCTACATAAATTCGGTAAAAGTAAAAAACCAGTTAATTTTCCAAGTGATAGAAAGCAATTTGAGCAGATCTTTATTTTCTTAATTTTGTGAAGTAATTAAGTTTTTGTTTTTATTAATTACTTTTCGTCAGGCGGCTACGCGTTTTGTTCGAAAATTCTGTCGCCCACGGACTTAGCGTACTAGAACTTGAAGAAAGATTTTAAAGAGACATTAATGGAAAGTAAAAGAAAGTGACATTTTGTTTTGTTCAAAAATAATTTATACAAAATGGTTTTATGAGATATCTAGGTATCGTTTAATAAAAATATTGGCAGAAAATTTAACATAAAAAATTAGGTGTTCATACAGGTATTGTTTTTTCCTGTAAAAACATGACAATAGTAATTTTTATAAAAAAAAACATACTGCATTGTGCAGTGTTTGAAGGTGAAAATAGGCTATTGCCTCTGTGAATTCTTTTTTACTACACTGAGTTGTGTTACCTTCTTTTTGATTTCAACGATGTAACGAACTGCTGACACTATTTACGCCATGAATAATGTCTCATTATTCTGTCTAGGGTAGCAATTTCTCTTTTACTTGTGTTAGTGCGTACGTCGTGTACAAATCGTATGCTTATAGACCGTAATCCTGATACAGAAGCCGTAACCGTAGAACATGTTTAATGTGAAAGGTTTATTAATATTATTTAGACTTAAAAGTAGTTTAGCTTTGTTCGCGAAGCCTGTTGGCGACAAGTATACGATTTAATTATCCAATTTTTATTTTTGTAAGAAAATAGAAAAAATTGTAATTGCATTGATGTTTATAAACAATGCAATTTATAAGCCGATTTGTATATACAGTTTTTAATTGTTGTTTAATTTATTATTTGGACATTCCGTTTTATAATTTATTGTATCGTTCCATTATCATAAGGAAACTAAAAAAAAAAAAATGAAGTTTTATCCTCCAGGGCATGTCTAGGCGAAATTAAAAAGTGGAATTTTTGTGTCAAGATTATATTTGGCATTTATCTTAAATTAGTAGGTATTTAATTTAAGTTACCTAATTTTTTTGGTACATTCATTTTTTAAAAAAGTGTACTGCGTATTTATTAAATTATTAACTTATTAATTATAACATCATAAAATCCTAAAAATATTATTTCTGAAAATCTTTATGATAAAAAAGTGCTGGGTACTATTTCAAACATGTGACTGATTAATAATTAATACGAAAGTTTTATATGCTAGTAATACGCCGATGATTATGGTGAAAATTACAATGTTATAAGACTTATAAGGAGTTTCCATGATGATTTAAAAATCTGCATAAAACAACGAAAATTAATTTGAACTAAAATTGGCTGTTCAAACAATACGACAAAAGTGTTTTTTTTTAATGGAATTCACTATAAATAAATAAAATTTTAAAAATCATTATACAATATTCTAGATACAATTTGAGTTCCATTTTATGAAAATATGCAAATAGGTATACAAAAAACAAAATGAGTTTTTCAAAATATGTTTATTAATAATTAATAAAAAATACAATTATTGTATTAGAAATTTCGAGTTGGGTTTCTTATTTCCATTTTCCGTGGATACCGCCCATCGAGAATTTCTGGCAATAAACACGTATAATAAAAACCTTCAAGTTTTTTACCATTCTTTCTTCCCAAAATGTTTCATCTCTTAAAATCTGTAAATAAACATAACATTAAAAATTTAATATATTTAATGGACAAATACACCGCATACCTTTTCTACCGCCATTCCCAATGGTGTCCATACCAAAAAATAACAAAATCTCCGCTTTGTTATATTTAACAGACCCTGAACTTGGTTAAAGTAATTATGTGTGTTTTTTTTTTAATTTTATTACACTACTTTCATCAACCGTACAAAAATTTAAAAATTTTTTTTTGATAGTTTCCAGAGTATGAAGTTTTGATGCAGTTTTCGGGCATTTAATTTCTTTAACTTTATCTTCAACAATGAATCAATCCATCTGGACTAGCTCCTAAGGCTGGCATATTTTCATTTACAAACAAGCCCCATGCCTTCACCTAAAATTTTAAAAATTTTAATTACCAGGCAACAATTAAAAAATGTACAATGAACTGATGAACTACAGATGTTATCAGAAAATACTTAAAACGGTTTCTAGGATACGAAGGGAGAACTTACCTTTACATTAAATTGTGATTCGAATTGTGTAATTGCAGTCGACTCATGATCTAAACCGTATTTGGTATTACTATTACCTACAAGTAGATTTTTTACTTTATTGGTACATGGTGTCTTTGTTTTCATTTTACAAACTTCCCCAAAATGTGATGCTGTCAGCCTATTAATTCTTTCCTGCAGCCATAATTTATTTGTTGACTGACCTCTTGTCTTTATTTCCATTTCTTTTAAATCTTCTTTTGATTTCTTTAGAATAGCTATAAATTCCATTTTCTTGTATTCATAAACATCCTCTTGAAGGTCCGGTTGGAACAGCATCGGGACCATAATCAGTATCTGGAGGAGCAGCTTTTTAAATTTGTTTTTTTCCAACTTCTTTTTGGTTTTGTCTGTGGAACTTTGATAACGTTTTTTCCTTTGCTTATTTTTTTCGAATTTTGTTGTATATGCCGGAAGATTTTTTATCAAAGGCTTCATAATACACTCCATTATTTAAATTGTAGGATATCGTGGCCGCTTTACAACGTATTTCATATGATCCCTTCATTGAAAAATTAATTCTCTTGCCACCGACAAATTTACAAACAATCAAATTATATTGTTTAGCCACGTAAGTATCCATATTTGTAATTAGACTATTAGCATTAGTAATTAACCGTTGCATAGCAAACTCAATATCTTGAAAAAGACCACATTATTTCATTGAAGAAATGTAGTTATTATAATTTCCTGAACATATAAAATAATTCAATTGTTTGCACAATTTGTGTTCACCAAATACATGCGATGGAACATTTCTTAAGTCCAAATTCAAATTTATTTTCTCCTGTATAGAAATATTTGTTTTTATTCTATAACGTATTGCTGAAATTATACACAATCTTTGCGAATTATTCTCAACAATTTTTCGAAGTCCTAGAGGTATTGGATAATTTTTTGAGTCACTACGTTTTTTAGCTACAAATTAAAAAGATAAAGTTTATAAGTTTAAAATAAATTATTTAACAAGCAGATATTTTTTAAATATAAAATAGATACAGTAAATTAATAGTAGGACTATCGTAATATAGACAACTGCCAACACGCTACTTTTAATTTTGGAAGAGAAATAATACAAGTGATATAATAAAACGGGGTTTCCCTAGCCACATAACAATCAAATTAAAAAAAAAACTCTTATTTTTTTAAAAAATTTCTTATTAAATGATTTCTACATTCCACTTTTTCTATAAGGACGGGCCTCTAAAAGTTTTCTGTGAACACTGCTGTCCCCATCTCCAATAAGTTTGGAATATTTTACACCATGCATTTGAAAACTCCTTTTAAATCCGTCTACTATAATATCGGCCTCCATTGCAGTCGATGATCCTTTCCAGTTCTTAAAGCAGTTATGGTCAGGAATTTCAAGTGATTTAGCAGTCGCTCGATCGCAAAAACTGCAATACTTATTCCTAACACCAAGGAATAATATATTTTTTTTGTTCTAGCCCCAATTATGCAAGCCTAAAAATAATAATAAAATAAATATATATAATATGCAAACTAAAATAAATTACGCCAGACGAAGCGTTATAGTTTATCCTTTACTCCACGCTCCATCGGCTATAACTAAATGAAGGGTACTTATAGAAATATAATAGAAATTATCTCCAAACTGTATATCGTATTTAACTTGTAAATATAATATAACCAATACATCATTTTTGAACATTTATTTAATATTTTATTTTTCATTTTCAATGTAGACCGCTTGCTAAACCAAATAAGCTTGGGTAGACCGCATACTAAACCGGAAAATATTATCTTTTCTAAAATTAGCTTTCGAGTGTCGTCAAACTAAATAATCTGAGCAATATTCGATCCATACCATAGTTAAAATTTATATTTAAAAGATTTGCACATTTAATGATTTTTAATTTATTTTATCAATACTTATCTAATGAAATGGTGGTATAAAAATTGTATTTTAAATTTCGTTATGTAAATATTAGTTTCTGACTTTGATAGTAATCCGCGGATCTACTTATTTAATTATTTATAACTTTTTTGATTCATAGTAATGTACTGAATCATTCGTACTAAAAATTATAAGTTTTATATATTGGTACTGTAATATTTTGACTTTAAATACCTAAAAACGATATTAGAGGTCTAGCTTTTTAATGATTTTGTATTTAATTGATAGTAGTATACTGAACTGTTGATATAATAATTATTGTATTTGCGATCTCTTGGTAAATGTGTTTTTACGTATTTGTCTTTATAGTCATTTGACGGCGAAAAAGTCTGACTTTAACACAGAGAGAAATTAGTCTAAGTATGTAACCAAGAATACTTAAGTATTTTATATAAGTAAAAATTTCCTTGGTTTATTCGGTTTTTTTTTATTTCTAATTCTTTAGGACAGCACTACATATGTTTCGGTGCTGTGTAAAAAAAAACGAATAAACCAAGGAAATTTTTATTTATATAAAATTCTGCTACGGTCAAGAAATTATTCTTATTCAAGTAAGTATTTTAAATTCTCAATTGAAGTAAAATATTCTTTATTTGAATCCTGCCATTCTTAAATTAACAGTGCCGTTTTCAATTTTTGAATTAAAAGCTATAAATAAGCACCAACATTGTTAATGTCAAAAAACTCAACAATTTTTTAGCATGCGTACTTAAAAATGTCTTAAGTAAAGATTGTAGTGTGCTAGGCTCAAAAAAAAGCCCGAAAATGCTCCCGTTTTAAATAATAATTCATATTAAATTAACCATTTTTTTTTAACAAATACCCTTTTTTATTTATTTGTAAACTTTCGTGTTACTAAATCTCATCTAAATCAATAATATGTAGAAGTTATGTGCCATGTTTCGTTAACACCTTGTTATTAACTTACAACCCTCGCATTTATTGCCTATATTACTCACATTACTAATATTCATATAGATAATATATAAATACGCTTATTCAATTGACTACTAAGCCGAATTAAAAGGTTTTTAATATTTAAAAATATTGTGTAAAATTTACTTACCGTTTATTCGCCAATTTTTTTTTACTCTTCCGCCTTGCATTTAATTGCAAACGTTTTCCAGAGGAGCCAGCAATTGTCTTTTTTAGATTTCCCATTACAATTGCCTATAAAACTTGTTAGGAAAAACGAAACGAATAATTGTCCAAAGCACGATTTAAAAACTAGGTACTAATAGCATCACAAATTCGCACTCACCGCCTATGAGATTCTAATGCAACGACGGATGCAAGTGCAATAGATTTTGGTGTGTCCGAAGCGAGAGCAGGGAGGGCAGCACTTATCGGACCAATAATATGCACTTATTTAAAATCAACTTTAAAAGTTAACCCCTGTTAATTTTTGTTTTTTTCTTCTGCTAAATATCTTAAAATGTTATACCGAATCGTAGCTAGTATAAATTTGTATATAAAAATCAATAAAACTATGACAAAAAAAAATAAATTGATATAAAAAAAATATACAATGCAGCCACAAATATAGATTTTTTTTCTCGTATATTAGTACAAATTGCAAATAAATTTATGGCTTCATAAAAAAGTAATTCCGATTTTAGTATCTGTATGTCGATAGAATGCTCTTAAGGGTTGATTTAGCTTACATTGCTGATACTGCGTGGATTCATAAATTGACCAGGACAAAATTAAATCAGAGTGGCTTGACCGGTTTGCAATCCAAAGTCTACTTTACGATAGAATGAAATATTATATTACGATAACGACAAAAATGTTGAGCGCCACCAAGTTTTTGAGAAAACTTATCTGATTTGATATGTCCTGTTTAATTGAGTCAGTCTCTGATACTTAAAGTTATCTGTATGAGTTTTGGAAAATAAAAGAAAGTGAAAAAATTTAATACATTTAATAAAAAAAGTTAAAAGAATAAAGGACCCCGCACTTTTTATAGAGAAAAATGGTTTCAGTCTCAAGGTTTAATTTTTGGTAGAAAATGTAGATCTCAATATCCTGAACAAAAAAGATAATGGGCACAAAAAAATCTATTGTCAGGATTTTGCGCTACGGGTCATAGAAGGTCGGCACATGGGTTTTCAGGTTTCGGGTAATTTTTATCAAAAAAGAGCGCGTTCAGTGGCCGATTATGGAGACATGCATGCCTGGAGGTGTGTTAGAGTGAAAAAGTACTATATATACAGGGTGGATCAATCTTGTGGAAAAGATCGATATCTTCCTTGTTGAAAGAGATATTAAAAAAGTGTATTAAGAAAATTATGGACAGGTTTGAGGTTAACATTTTAAAATTATTGGGAGGTATACATGGTGTTGCATAGCTCGTGTACGAACCAAACATATGTTTTTTTAATGATAACCCCAGTATATTATTTTAGATTCTGTTTACTCATCTTTTTCCATTCTTCTAATATATAGTTTGTCTATGTTATATAGGGTACTTTTCAAAGAATTGACATTTTTGTGAGAGAATCGTACATAATTCAACGTCCAGCAGCCAATTACACACTGTAGAAACATGCTCACATATTGCGGCTGTAGCCTGGTTTCTGGGGTATGCGAGACACCAGGAAAACGTCAAGTATCTACCTACAGTACTATTAGATCGCGTCCGCGATGCCAGAGCAAATGTCAATAATCACGTTGATATCGAAGTAGTTGAGATTGAATAGTTTGTGGAACATCAGTGGAGTATAGAGCTATTGGCGAAGAACCACTATAAAAAAGCTAATGTGCCTCATTCGGAACCTCAGTAGGTGGTGTGGAAGACCAGAATGGACATTTTTTAATCTCGTTTTTTTTGGCTCATTTTTTTTATAGATATTTTTTGACACTTTTTATATAGTAGTTGTTTTCCAGTGTTAATTTGTTAACTTTTACGTGTTTTACTATGTCTGGGCAAAGTTGTGCAGCAAAAATCTATATGAATAAACTGTATTAAAAGATTTTTTCGGTTTCTTAAAGATCCTTTTAGGTATTTATGGTATTCTTTTAAAAAAATCCTAGATTATGAGTTAGTTTGTCAGTTATAAAGCTATAAGTAAGATGTAGGTAGGTGCCTAGTTAACGTCACGTAAAGTTTAGCGTCAATTTATATTTACTTATGTAGGTATATTATTAAGATTTAAAGTAAAATGTTATATTTTAAACATCTCCCGTATGGAGTTGACAAAATGGAAAAAATCTTTATTTTTATTTTAAGGAAAAAGTCATTATAAAAAAATTCTGTTTGACGAAAAAATAGGTTTACTATATTAATATGTTAGGTCAGGTGTACATGGTCTTAATAAATGAAGAAACTTAAAATTGACAAAAAGAAAAAATCTGTATTACCTTATTGATTTTACGAAGAAAAATCACAATTTTCCTTTCAGTTTTCCTTCATAACTTTAAAAGGAAACTTTTTCTTGTAATTTTCTTCAACAAGCAGAATTTTTTGTATGGAATAATTTTTTTTTCTGAAAAAAAAAATGAATATTAATCGTAATTGTGTTATTCCCAAATATTGAAATGCTTAACAAAAATTTAATTCTGATATTCATTTTGATAATTATTCTAGATATGCGAATAACAAAGCTTTATAATCTTGATAAATCTAAAGTATTTTCATTACAAAAAGCAAGAAAATCTTAATTAGCCATTAAAGAAATTATAAGTAGAAAATTAGTAATGAGTCACAATCAAAATCATGTGTTTTAAGCAGTGCTATTAAAAATGTAAAATTCTTATATTTTGTCGAAGTAAATTCAAAAGCCCGCCAATTTTCAAGCTAAAATAGCATTACATCTTTCTATATTACCGACTGAGTATTAATTGCACAAAACTATTCCATATGTCGCTGAAGGTAAACATGCTGCCAAATTTCTGTGAGGAATCTGCAACTCTTAATTATCCTTCCTCCATGATGGTAACTGTGTAAACCCTACATCGGTCCAAATTCAAAGGACGTTCAAAAAATTGCAATGTTTAAATTTATTACATTCTGGAACTGAAAACTGCGAAACAGGTGGGGGTGCTTTACTTGTAAGGCTACATGAAATTCGTAGGACTAGTAAGGATGAGCCATTTTCCAATATCGCGTGTAATGGTGGCAATATTGTCGAAAATGTAAATATAAACAAGTATATTAATGAATTGCAAGCACAAAATATTAATATTTTTTAAGAAAATTTTATTATATGTGCGGATTTTTATTAAAAAAAATGTCTTAAAATTCAACGTTGCGATGTATGTACACAATATGCCTTAACACACGAAGACTTGGATATAAGCTCCATGTATTGTTATTATAAAGCATACAAAAAAAGCAAATAAAGATATTTTTGGCAATTTAAAAATGTAAAATAATAGTTTTGTATGTTTAATAACAAAAATTGAAATAATTTTTCATCACAATTTTGAATTATTTATCACTAAATCCATCGTTTGTAATTTTTTTTAGATTTAATTAGTTCGGAGATAACATTTGACGCTCCTTGTCCCCCATTTCCATAAATATATGTTATTAAGGGTCGATTCCACCGTTGTGTTAAACGGAGATTAAAATGACATTGTTAATGTAAAAATGTAATTTTAAACTTCGTTTAACACAACGGTGGATTCGGTCCTAAGTTATATTTAAGGCTGCTCATATATTTCACTTTAAAAATATTAATAGAAATTTTAAGACCATCAATAAAAACAAGCTAATTATTTGGCGCAATCTGTGAAGCTTTTTTGTTTTAATACGATCCTGCCTATCAATACCTTATTTTATTACAAATTCTTTAAATACGCTTTAATCCGACCCTGACTAAGACCCCCGAATGGCGTCGTCAAGGTCAAATTTTTTTAGTATAATATTTGTATGCGATCAGCGGAGAGTGGGCCTGCCGATTGTTTTTTATTCCGTGACGCTGGTATAGTCATGTCAATGTTGACGGTTACTTCACGATTTTCTTTCAAAACTTTGAAAACTCTATAAATGACCTTAAAGGGCCGTCGTATGGTGCTGTAAGGTTTGATTTGATACCGGAATTTTTAAGAAAACAAGTTCTGTATTTTCAAATCTGGATGAACAAATTTATTTGTTGAACCATGTCTTTGTACCTGAGAAGATGTAATACTATTAAACATTTCACAAAGTTTTATTAAAATAGGATAAATATCTACATTTTCTTTGGATTTATTAAAGAATTCACCAGGAAGACGTAGCGTTTGTCCATACACCTCTTTGATTTTAGATCACAAACCTAAGAAGATCAAAAGCAATTCATCTTTACAACTATTTAAAGTAAGTTTTGCTACAAGGGTTGATTTAAAAGTTCGATGAAATCTTTTATTCATGCCGTTTTCTTGCAGATGCGGATGGTAAGGTGTGGTATGTAAAGTCTCAAAACTTAATCTTTTACTAAACTCTTTAAACATGTCTGATTTGAATTGATCACCTAGATCATGTGTAATGGACACAAAGGCAACAAAGAAATTTACTAGCCTGAGAAGGACCCTCAAAGACTTTTATTGGCCCAGAACCCATATGTGTTGTCACAGAGACAACTTTCAGAACATGCACAAAGCAGTGGATGCTTAAAACATCTCAGGAATGGTGAAAAAACCCACCAGGACAGAGACAGGCCAAATAGTTCAAAAAATTACCATCGCATAAACTCACTGAGCATCTACTAAGGCTTAATAGAAAAAATACTAGAGTACTAGTAGGTCTATTAACAGGGCATTGGAGGCATAACAAACATACGTATTATAAAGGTCTGATAGAAGAGACCTTGGCCGATTCTGTTAAGAAAAGAAGGAAACTGCAAAACACGTATTGTGCTACTGCGAAGGTCTATTAAGACGGAGATTCCTTGCACTTAGAAAAGAAAAACCAAGGGCAACTAACTACACCGAAGAATTACTTTCTACTCCATGTAGTTTACTTTAAAAGACCGAATGAGACAACAGACAAAGCACTCTAATTAAAGGATATCCACAATATATTTGAAAAAGTCGAGGTATGGGGAGGCCACATGGATCACACTCCTAATTAAATCTAATCTACAGTACGACAAGATAGAGATAAAAAGTTAGACTTGCACTGGAATAAATTTAAAATATATAAATTTGGCAACATTGCACAAGTGAACCCAAATAGATTACTGAAACAATAGCATCACAGTTCAGCCATTAACTGAAATAACTCCTTCCATTTTTAGATTTGCCAGTGCGCATCTAATTCTGACAGGCCATCTTAATCTTGTCGTACTGTAGGTACAATTTTTTTTTTGTTTTATTATGTCAATGCCTCGTTACATTATTATCTTTGTTTAATTTTGTTTTAATTATTTTCTAAATATAAATATCATGTTACAAATTTCAACATCTGACATAAGTTTCAGGAAAAATACATATGTAAATTACATAAAAAATTTAGAGAGGAACATAAAAATATTATATCTTAACTCCTTACTTTTGACTTTTTCTAATAGCTGATCCTAGCGAGCTGCAAACTCGGAATCCTGGCCTATATATTTAAAATTGGAACACATTTTAAAAAGCCTACAATCAATAAAAAATGTGCGGGGTCCTTTTTGATTTTTAATAAAAGTTTTTACTATGTATAGTAAATTTCAATTTCAATTTCATTTTGTCTTTTTTCCTACACACTTTTTCAATTACATCCATCTAATTCCAGACATTCAAAGAGAAGTAAAACTTTATTGATACATCAAATTTCATAAAGATGTCTGCTACATTGAAATTCATGAAAAGAAAATAATTATCTGAGAGAAATAAATTTGTAGGCGCAAAATGCAATCGTCGTTTTTATCTGAAAGCCATAATACCGGATTTGAAATTTTTATTGATCTAATTTGAGAGGAAGTAGATTTACTTTTCCACTTGTGAATCATACTCAGGGACGGACTATGAATGTTCATTGGCTCATTTTCGTTCTTTCTTTATTGTTGTTAGTTATTTATAGGTATAATTTGTAATAAATACCTACAGTACGGTGCAAATGAATAAAATAGATTCAATATTTTGTAACTCGTTGACTCAAATCTATCTATTTTTAATTTTTAACGATACAGAGAAGATTAGCATAGCCCCTGCGCAAGGATTACATGCAAAATCGTAAAGCGTAAACGAGCTGATTGGAACTTATATTCCACAATTTTGCTTCAGAAAACCCCTAAAAGACAATATTATAATCTAATAAATAATTTATTTATTTATTTATTTAATTTATTTATTTATTTATTCACGGGTAACCCCATCTAAAAAATACAATATTAAGTAGAATAAAAACAGCAAAATAAATACTGAACTAAATACTAAACTAATACTAATATAGGTAATATAAAATACAATACAAAATATAAAATATAACGGCATCAAACAACAATTATAAAATCAGTTAGAAAATGAAGACATAAAATGTTAGACTTCCATATTATTAAAATAAGTCCTGAGAGCATTAATAGTTCTAAAAATATCACAATTTTTACATTTCAACTTATTAAATTCACGTTACATTCGACTTACTGGTGAATTAAAAGCATAATTAGTGGTATGTAGTGGTATAATACATAAGTCGAATTGTCTAGTCCTACTAAAGGTATTAAAATTAATAAGACCTACTGCTTGGGGAGAATCAATATTTCCTGTTAACAATTTATTTATAAAAATTATATCAGAAACTGTTCTCCTAAAGTCAAATGATTTTAAGTTTAATTGAGAATTAATTGAAGCATATGAGTAATCTCTTCTTATATAACCCATTTTATAGGCGCATATTCTCAAGAATTTTTTCTGAATAGTCTCAATTTGATGCTTATAAGTATTGTAATATGGGTTCCAAATAATCGAACAGTACTCTAATTGTGATCTTATTAGAGAACAATACATCGTTTTGAACGTATAACCAGAAAAATCCGTGGAAGACCTAGAAATGAAACCTAATGGTTTTGATGCCTTTGCTGTTATCATATTTTTATGTGCCCCAAAAGACAATTTACTATTCATCATGACACCTAAATCTTTAATGGTATCAACTCTTGATACACTATGATTGTTAATTTGATAGTCATGTATGATGGGTGACAAAATTTTGCTAAAAGATATACAGAAGCACTTCTTAATATTTAGATCAATTTGGTATATTGGAAAATGTCTTTAATTTGTTAACTAAATAATCAGGTTTCTGTATGAGTAAAACTTTGTGAACTCGGGTTAACAAATGCAAAAGGCGATAGTTATTGAAAGTCAACCAACCTGATTCTTTCATTTTATTCGAGATATGATCAAATTTTCGAATTCCATAGGCAAAACGTAGGCAGCTATTCTGAATTTTTTGTAAACGAGCGGAATCGGATTGCTGAAAATCCATACTGTTTATATGGAGAATACGGAAATTTGAAACATACGTTACTGGAATGTCCACTAAACTGGAAGAGCCTAAATACCTTTTATAATGATCTAACAAAAATGGGCAAATTTTACCAATTAATTTTAATTGTATTAGATTTACTATACTCTGTTTTTAAACTAGGAGGAGTGAATTAAAACGACGCATTTACACAGGGAAAAGTAACTAGATTCGTTACTAAGAGTGTGTTCCGAAATATAGTTGTGTTCAAAATCTATGAATTAGTTGTTATTATCGGCCCTAGTCGGCGAACGGCCAATGAGGGGTTAAGAGCGAATAAATGTCTTAGCAGTCGATTTTTTATTGGTCAAAAACAATTCGAAATTGAATATTAAGAAAATTTTTAACATAATATCCAGATGCAGGTATTAATATTGGCTTGGACCCCTTTACCATAATACTTTTTACTCTCAGTAAATGCCAAAACAGTAACTGGAATTTCTTCTATGAGTAATACATCTATTTTAGTTTATTTAGTATAACCCAGAGTTCATACGCTAAAGAGCAAATGACATTCAAAAGCTTACAGGCCTATTGTAATTCAGGATTAATTTTGAAAACTGGGACCAACATTTTCATAACACTACATGTCAACATTATATCAAAAACTGTTTAATAATATTGTAGTTCCTTTTAACTCTAGTTGTAATGTTTATATTTTTTAATTTAAAGTTATACTTACCCTCTTACTTACCCTATTTATTAATTTTAAGTGGATATTTTTTAATTATTTGATGTGGAAATATTGTTAGCTCATTATGCTAAATTTATATTCACACAGAGTATAACAATACTATACTTTGTTTTTAAACTAAGAGGAGCGATTTGAATTTAAGTTGGCAATTCTGTAGCCTTCTGATTGGTCAGATTACAGTCAGTTTCACACATTACTTTTTAGCATGAACATCAGATAATAATTGATATTGTTGACAGTTCTGACATTTTATAATTTAATATCTCATCCATTACTTATAGCGGATTCGACTGGCTGCATTAATGCGCATTTAGTTCGACTTTTTTAAGTGGTGTCTGTTCGACTGACAGAACCTAATTAATTAAAAGTCAATTATTGCATTCGACTCAAATTGCTCTCAACCAAGGCATAGTGAAATTTTTGTTCGACTGGCAGGCGCTCTTGCTCATAGTTCGAATTTTTTGGAACTGTACTTTTTTTCAGTGTCAGTGTCATTTTGGAGGTTAGGAAATATTTAATATTTTTAAATAAATTACCATCTTTGTTTTTATTATTAGTGAGAATGGAAAATCTTTGAAATTAATAGAGATTTAATTTTTGGTTTGGCAACTATAAATGAATATTGTTTAAAATTTGTTAGAAACCTGAAATATCAAGTGCTAGCTGTGCCAGTCGAATAACGATAAAGATGCGCTACACCAATGTCGAACTCTAGCTCATGCTTGTTGTGTGCACTGCTAGATATACATTTAAATTATAAAAATGCTGCCCAAAATCAATTTAGAACTAAAAGCGCTTTGACATCGAGCAAGAGCATTTGAGTCGAATCCGCTATTAGTTTTTTACTTTATTTCGTAAATAATAGTTCTTCAGTAAGCAATTGTATTGAAAATCTACAATTATGGATTCTTCTATACTGAGTACTATTAAAGGTAGCAATTCCTGAAAAGCCTTACAAGAAAGGGAAGACACCTTATTATTTTACATGCTGATTCTGAAGGTTTTGTAGAAAATGCATTATTGGTTTTGGAAGGTAAAAAGATAGGAGATTACCATGAAGAGATGAATTCCGAAGTATTTAAAAAAAAAATAATTTTATTACTGATTTTTTAAAACTAAAAATTGATGAATTTCTAACCAAAATGATTAAAATGTAACTAAATATTTAAGCAAATTTTATTTATTAGAATAGAATAAAACTATTTACAAAATTGTTATAACATTTAGAACACCATCTACTACTTTAGGGATAATCTTAATTTGGCACAATGAGTTAACATTACTTTCACAAAAAATATTTTAAAAATACTTAAAATTAATACATAAGTATGTATGAATAGTTCACTTTAAAAAATATATGTTGATTTGTAGTGTTATGAAAATGTTGGTTCCAGTTTTCAAAACAAATTCTGACTCATAGGCCTGTAAACTTTTGAATGCCTTTATTTGCCCTCTAGCGCATTAACCATGGGTTAACACTAAATAAGCCATAATATCCACATTACTCATAGAAGAGATACCAGTTACTGTGTGATCCACTTGTCATTCACTGATTAACTTTTACTTTTTATATCTATAACAAATTATCCTAAAAAATGTAAACAGATCTTTATATTTTATACTAACCTGGCTACATCTGGATATTCCATTAACAATTTTCTTAAATATTTAATATCCATTTTAAAAAGATCATAGTTATTCTCAAAAATTCGATTTCAAAAGCAAGAAAAAAGTATTTCTGACATCAATCAACAACCATATTGACATTAATTTGACAGTGACATTTCGTTTTAGACACACATTTCAGATCACAATAATGTGAAATTTGCGACCGTTGTCTGGGATCAATTAAAAAAAGATGTAATATAAAATTGTAAATAATACTAACGACAGGTTGTAAGCAACCTTGCGATTATCACAAAAATTGTACGTGCATTGAGAAAAACTAAACAAAAATATATAAAAAAAATTACAAAAAAAATAAAAAAAAAATTAAATATAATAAAATCCAATAATTTAATATAAAAAAATTACAAAAAAAAATTATATAAGCTCACATCCCCAAATACTAACAATAGAGATACTAACAAATATTTGTATATTTGTAGATTTGGAACAATATTGAGTAGGTATTCGTGGAACAGAAACAAAAGTATGGCTAATTGGTTCCTACCACAAAAAAAAGACTGTAGATAATTACAGATCTTGCTGACTGATTTTCTCTTTTTTTGGATTTTAAGGTAGTTCACTCGCAAAACGGCTTTTCTTAAGAATTCAATAAAATTGAAATATAAGGTTAATGAAAGTGTCTTTTATGTAACTAAAAAAAATTAAATTTTTTGGCCGTCTGTGAAACGAGATATTAACAATCAAAATATGCATAATACCCACTCTTGAAGCCTCTCATGTACACAAGTAATGCATTTATTTCAAGATATCTCGAAAACGATTCTTACCATATTTTTTAAAAACTAATGTAATGTAAATCAAGAAGTTATAAAATTTTCTAAAGAAACGCTAAATTTTTTGATTGTCTTAGTAAAAAGATATAGATTTTTAAAATAAAAATATTTTTAAAGCAATCGACGCGTAGTTCCGTAAAATTATTACAACTTCGCAACGTTGTATACGCTGCAATCAACGCGTTGTACCAACATAACACTTGATCAGCTAAGAGGATGTTATAACCTCGCGACGTTTTCTTGAAAAATTAATTCGTCCACTGTATTTGAGAACTGGAATCAGCGGTTCTGTTTGAACCAAAACAAACCCTTAAAATTAATATGAGAAAGACACAAATTTCCATAGCAAACCATTCATGTATTTATGAGGTTGCCGGATGGATTTTATTTAAATCCATATACAGTATGGTTTAAATGAAAGGAATAAATTCATTATAATGGAAGTAATTGGTTTTTCGAAAAAATGCTCGGACAGGTCAATTTTGTTTACTCAAAACGCAATTTTTTAAATAGAATTCAATTTTCCCCCACTTTACATTTTTGGGCAGTGACGTCATTGACAATTTTTTTAAATAGTAACCCCAATTTCTTTTTCTTGATTTCGATAGATCTTGCAATTTCCTACTCGGAAACATAAAATTTGATATAACTTACATAACAATTTTTTTTGAATAAAAGACATTTAAAGATCAGACACATAAATTTTATTTTATTTTATTTTGAGAACACAATAAATGAAAAAAAGATAATTATGTGTAAATAAGTGCTTAATCTAACAAAATAATTAATAATATAATAATAATAAAAAAAAAGAATTTGTGAAATTGCCATTAAATTCTTCTTATTATTATTATTTTTTAGATGAAGCACTTAATTACAAATAATCTTTTATTCATTTATTGTGTTTCAAAATAAAATAAAATTTATGTATCTGATCTTTAAATGACTTTTATTCAAAAAAAATTGTTATGTCAGATATTTCAAATATTATGTTTTCGAGTAGGAAATTGCAAGATCTATCAAAATCAAGAAAAAAAAATTGGAATTACTATTTAAAAAAATTGTCAATGACGTCACTGCCCAAAAATGGGAAGTGGGGGGAAAATAAAATTCTATTTAAAAAATTGCGCTTTTAGTAAAAAAAATTGACCTGTCCAAGCATTTTTTCGAAAAACCACCTACTTCCATTATAATGAATTTATTCCTTTCATTTGAACCATACTGTATATAAGCTTACATGTGTTTCGTACAGTCTCTTACAAAAATAAAATTGATTAGCATTGAGAATCTCGAACTATTGCTATTCACCATTAAGAGCAATCCAGTCCCTTCTGACGTCACACCACACGAATATCACGACCTCCCTTTAAAGTATTTGGAACCTTGTTCGCTACATAAATTTGGCAATGTTGTGTGTCGTACGCTGAAGGGTCCGATTACAATTCAGGTAGGTATATTTCGTTGGCTATCGCCGCCTACTGATGATATACAGGGTGTCCCGAAATTAGACGGTCATATTTTAACAGCATAATCTACATCCTAAAATAGTAGTAAAAGTTCATGTAAACATAGATCCGAAAACGTTTCTTTTCCGAGATACAGGGTGTTAAAGGTGAAGTCCTGATACCACACTTTTGTAAATATTTTCTAAACGTTTAAAGATAATTAGGTAAAATTTGTTACAAATACTTACCTTTTTACGCATCATTTATTGGACTAAATTCCAGTTATTGATCATCTTAGGTGGGTAAATTAGGGGGAGCTTAGGGTAAAATTGCCGTGTGTATCTGTATGTCTATATCCACCATAACTCATGAACCGATACACAGAAAAACACTAAATTTTAAACTTAAGTTTTATTTCGGCCTGACGTGAAATAATTAGATTTTGGACAAAGTCGGAACATCTGGGGGGGTACTTTATGGGAGGCCGTTTCTATATTTTATTGAATATATCTGTTATTTATGTTTGGAGAAGAAAATTATTCAAATAAAAGTTACTTCTAATATTATTATCTATAATTTTTGTTTTATGTCAAAATTTCCTGAAATGGTCCGTATTCGAGAAATTTGACAAACTGTGCAAAATTCTAAACTAAACTAAAAGTTGTTTGCGATATCGATCTCTATAATTTTTGTTTATACATGATTTTTCTAAAATGGACCGTAATGGAAAAATTGTAGGAAAATTGCTAAATTTAAATTTTTCAGTATTTTCGTTTTCAATGAATAACTATAGAAATATTTCTAGGTAGATAGATGTATGTGGAAAATGTATATATTTAGTTTATCCTCTAAACATTTATAGAGGTACATCAATAAGTTGTACAAAATAACCAGAAAAAGCCTATAATAACTAGATAGGAAAGTCATGTGTTGGACACATCACATTTTTTGACTATAAAATTTGGAAAACCAATATTTTCTGTATAATAAAGCTACATTTGTTGCATCTCGCTAGGACGCGCCATTTTCAAGAGAAAAGCATGTTACCTTATTCGAAAATGTAAACAATAATTAGTAGGTCTGTAGAATTAGAAATTTTATTTTTTTTTTAACTTTGAAAAACCGGTAACTAAAGAAATTTTAGAAAATATTTCATCTGGACTTCACTTGTAACACCTCGTATCTCGAAAACGAAACGTTTTCGGACCTATGTTTATATAAACTTTTACTCCTATTTTTAACCGACTTCATAAAAGGAGGAGGGAGGTTCTCAATTCGTCGCAATATTTTTTTATTTTTTTTTATGTATGTTCAGCGATAATTCTTTAACACGGTGTCCGATTTCAATGATTCTTTTTTTGTTAGACAGGGGGTACTTCAGGGGTGGTTCCATATAAATTTGGTCAAAATCTAATAATTGGGCCCATGAGAAAATTCTCAAACTCTTAATTTTTTATGTATGTTTAGCGATAATGCTTTACCACCTTGTCCGATTTATATGATTCTTTTTTTGGTAGTAAGGGGGTACCTCAGGGGTGATCCTATATAAATTTGGTTAAGATGTGGTGACGGAATCTGCACGTTTTTGAATTCGGTTTTTTTTAATTTCTAATGCTTGTAGGATGTAGATTACGCTGTTAAAATGTGACCGCCTAATTTCGAGACACCCTGTATATTGAAAATTCGAAATAATAGTTATGACGTAGCGGTGTTTTTCTAATTGTAATCGGACCCTAGGTATATGGATACGGAAAGTGATGAATTGGAGATAGGTAAATTGTATTTATTGTATTAAAGGAACAACAAATATAAGTACAATTAAATAAGTATATTAATATAACAATTTTTTAAAGTGTGTATTAAAATAAATTTTTTTCACATAGATTATTAAATTAAAAAAATAACTATTAAAACAAGAAATGTTAATTTTTTTCTCTTTTACAACACAAAATATACAATACTATTGAATCAAAATTTTCTCTTGGCAGCAGGTGGTTTTTGTGACGCGACAATTATGATGCTTTGCATCTCATGAATTAAAGTTAATTCTCTTTTAATCTTAAGGTGTTCATACCCCTTATAATTTTCGGACAAGAATATCTCAAAATATTTAAATTTTGGCAAAATACATTAGGCAATAATATCTATAATATGCATATATTTTAATGTTTTAATTCCTTCCAGTTTCCCAAAAAAACTAAAAGGGCTTTAATTTTGAAATATCATAATGAAAATAAATGCATTCCTCGACAGCACTATTCTTAATATAATCCCCAAATTTAAGCCCCTAATGTCTTGTTAATGATTTCTTAAAATTCGCCAAAATTAGTGGCTAAAACGCTTCGTTAAGTGCTATCTTCTGGTGTAAACTGGTGTAAATTATTGCAAGAAACGAATAATGACAGAGTGTAGGATAAGATAGTTACAAGCCCGTTACACTGTTTTCCACTCAATTTATTAAAAAAAAAAAATAATAATAAATTAGGGTGTTATTTTTTTTTCTCTGAAGCTATTGGTTTTGGGAAAAAAATTCAAGAATAAAAAAAAATTAAATAAATCAAGGATTTCATAAAAGTTCATCTCGAAAAAAAGGTTTGATATGAAATAAAGTAAGTGTTGCTAATTTCACCCCCCTATAATGTAACAGAAATATTAAAAAAATACCCGTGGTTAGTCCTTTGCGATTACAGAATTTCAAGTTTCTAGCTTTACTGAAATTTTAGAAAAAAAAATAAAAACTCAATTTTAGTCACCACTTTTTAAGGGTGATATCTCGAAAAGGGGTGGGCTGAGGAAATTTTGTTATAGGAAAGACCCATCTTAATTTCATACGAGCAATCAGTTCCTGAATTTTGTCGCATGTATTTAGAAACACCCTGTATATTACACATTTTTTTAAGCGTGCAAAATTCTTGACAATCTCTTTTCCCTAATTGGCACATGTCGTATTTTTCTAGGATTTACTAACTCTGGCAGCAAACAAATAAAATAGAAATTTGTCAGCTGTGCATTTTTGCCTTCCAGAATTTTTCATTTCATAAATTAACTAAAAACTAAATTAAACAAAAACCTAACAACGCCTCAACAACAAACTAAGACGATCACAATAATTTCGCACCTCTTCAAAAACAACTACCTATTTTTCGACACAGGAATTAACAAATTTAACTAAACAGCAGCTACCCCCTTAACCACGGGCTTCAAAGACTAGCAGCGTTGCCATATTCACTGTTTTAATAGAATTGGTATCGGAATGAAAACTATGTTAATCTTCGGTCCTGTTTAAAATTGGTAATCTTTTTGAAAAAAAGTTATTTAGAAAATAGTTAAGATATTTGTTATAGAATGCCGGTAAAGAGCCAAAAAATTAAATTTGTTAAAAAGTTGAAATTTTTGTTGTTTTTCTTTAAAAATATAGGTTTTTCGCGGTTTAGCGAAATTCTTAGTTCATTTTTACAACGATTGGCCTGAACCATTTTTTTTTACAATTTTTTTTAACTGCCTCAAATGTAAAATTGATTTTTGGCGGAGGAGCGCCCGTCATGTTTGCTCTTAAGCGATATTTGTTAATGTTTTAATACTTATTATTAATCTCTCCTCCCTTCCCAAACCAGCAAAATACTCCGAGCATTTAAGAAGCCTCGGCGTTTCTATTACCTTAGGACTAAAAGAGTCTAAAACTAGTTGCCAAAAACCGCTCGACATATGCTATTAAGGGGTGTTTTTTTTTGTATTTTAATATTTTTTCTTTATTTTCTTTTGCCACTGGCGAATGGATGTTCCTTCAGGACTCCAGGACCCTTTGGCTGGTGACAACGCTGCCCTAATCCCTTAAAAGTATATTAACAACAATAGCTTAAGACCTATCAGTAGTTACAAATGGTCTTTAGGCTAGCTGGTTGTTACACATTCGTCTCCGGTATAATTTTCAAGTAATATCTACATGCCAGTACGATTTTTACAAAATATTGTGATATATTTTATTGTTAAATGTTAAACTGTGTCTAGATAAACAGATTATGAATTTTTTTTTCGTGTAAAATAAAAATAAAAAATCTGATGTGTCCAACACATGACTTTCCTATCTAGTAATTACAGGCTTTTTCCGTTTATTGTGTACAACCTATTGCAGCATCTCTATAAATTTTTAGAGGATAAACTAAATATATATACATTGTCCACATACATCTACCGCGAAACATTTTTCTATAGATATTCATTGAAAATGAAAATACTGAAAAATTTAAATTTAGCACTTTTCCTACAATTTTTCCATTACGGTCCATTTGAAAAAAATCATGTATGAACAAATTTTATAGAGATCGATATCGCAAACAACTTTTATTTCAACAATTTTCATAAAAATCAGAATTTTGCACATTTTGTCAAAATTTCTCGAATACGGACCATTTCAGGAAATTTTTACATAAGGCAAAAATTATAGATAATAATATTAGAAGTAACTTTTATTTGAACAATTTTCTTCCCCAAACGTAAATAACAGATATATTCCATAAAATATATAAACGGCCTCCCATAAAGTACCCCCCCAGATGTTCCGACTTTGTCCAAAATCTAATCATTTCACGTCAGGCCGAAATAAAACTTAAGTTTAAAATTTATTGATTTTTTCTTTATCCGTTTTTGAGTTTTCTTCAAATTTCGAAATTTACTCATTTTCTCAAATATCTCGAATACGGTCCATTTTAGAGAAATTATCTATGGGACAAAAATTATAGAGAATTATATTACAAACAACTTTTGTTTGACCAATTTTTATAAAAAAAAAATTTTTTACATTTTGTCAAATTTCTCGAATACGGACCATTTTAGGAAAATTTTGTAAATGACAAAAATTATAGATAATAAAATAATAAGTAACTTTTATTTAAAAAATTTTCTTCCCCAAACGTAAATAACAGATATATTCCATAAAATATAAAAATGACCACCTATAAAGTACCCCCCCAGATGTTCCGACTCTGCCCAAAATCTAATCAGCTCATAAGACGCTGGAATAAAGCTTAAGTTTAAAATTTGGTGTTTTTCCGTATATCGGTTCATGAGTTATGCGTTATACAGACACACACACACACACACACACAGACACACAGACACACACACACACACACACACACACACACACACACAGACATCATCTCGAAAATAGTCAAAACGGATTCAGGGGACCTCAAAACGTAAAAATCCGTCGAAAACTCGAGGTCGAAAAAAATCATGATTCCTATACTTTCCTCGCGGCGCTGGCATGTGGTTTGAAATTTTGTTCCATGTGCCGCCACCGCTCTGGGCGCGTTTCGATTTGCAAAACGTAACAATTATTTTTAAAAAAGAACAAAAACTTGAAATACATAGAACATGAATGAAACAAATGAATGAAATACAAGTAATTAAAACTATATCCAACGGGGACGTAACACTAAACAAATTTTAATTATGCAAATTCTCATGGAATAGTCTAAAACAATTCTCCAAACACAAACCAGGATCATTGGGACATTGAGGACAGTAAAAAATAGTATCCTTTCGTATTTTGCTGGTGTCCCAACAATATTTACAACGTCTTCTTTTGGTTTTGTTGTTAAGACCTTTTGAACAATACTGAGGTAAATGTTTAGGTTTATCGTTCAGTTCATTGTAAAGTGTCAAATTTATCGTTTCGTTTTTGAAAATATTTAAATCATATTTTCTTCATTGTTTCATTTTAACTCGTTAATTTTTATTTTAGTTGTCCCACCTCTACACCTATACTTTGCTCAGTTTTGACCTTCTTTGCAAACTTTATTGTATATTTCGCATGAAAATTAATATTTTCAGAAAAGTAAGACTCTATTGCGAACGAAGGGCTGTCTTTCTATTATAGTTATTGTATTTGATGCCCGACTTGGTTATTATTTATTGTTTTTATAAGTTAATCTATCTGTATAGTAGGAATTAAGAATGTCACCTTGATCCATTCAGTTTTAATTCTCGCGCTAATTAAAAGATCCGGTGTTTTTTGGCAGGAATGCGACGCTGCCAGTTTTAATTTTAAAAGTTTCCGATTTTTCTATAGGTTTGTAGGGAGTATTTCGGCCTGATAGATTGCTTTAGCAACTACTAAACTTTTCCCCTTGTATGAGATTAATTTATATTACATTATTTGTATGTTTTTCCCTTAATTTCCCGATTATTTTTGTTTCTTTGCGATATCTCGCTATGGCTCCATCTACTGATGGATTCTGTAAATAAATTTTCCTGCGAATATGACTAAACTGTGATATCCTGGTCACTTTCGTTCTGTCTTTTAAAGAAGCTGCCTCGTGTGTTTAATTGTAAGGGTGCTACTGGAATTTCGTGGTAATAGTGCTACCATCCCGAGAAGGGGGTTCAGTTTTCCGAGTACCAATTGTAGGAGAATCTCAAGTACTTTTGAGAGAGTTATTTGGTTGATAGAGATTTTCTGGACTACTTCGTTTGAAGAAGGATTTTTTTACATTGCACGTGGAGCTTTCTGATAGATATTTCATCCTTAATCAGGTATGTAACACTTCGTTTAGCTATGTTCATTTTTAAGCCGCTCATTGTTCTTTTCATAATATAGAGTATGAACGGTAAAATTAATTTTGTTTTATTCCTGCAAAAAAATAAGATAATTTCTTTTGTGGTTCAAATAATTGGAGACTCGTTTTGATAGTGATTTGCTTAAAACCTTGCATCTCAAAGTCCAATTAGTTACCAAGCTTTTTCTTTATTTTAGTGATAGAATTAGGCCTTTAACCGCTAAATAATAAAAAGAGGTGATATCAACAAATTTGCCGCTGAAGCCATTTGAATAAGGAAACCCCTTGGCCAGGGTAAGTAACGTGTATTTTTTTTATATTTATTTATACAGTGTTTTTTTAAATGTTTGGCATGTAGTTTTAGTTTTTTTTTATGCGATATGAAATTTTGTCGAATTTGCGATGTTGCCAGATTTAAAATATTTCTTTGTTTCTTGTGATTATTTTTAATGATCTATTTGATTAGCAAGAATGGTTTAGTTTTTCGCTGTAGACAAGGAACGCTTGTTATTTTTTGTTAAAGTTATTAGTATATTTTTATTTTATTTATATATACGCTTACTTTGATCTGTTGATTAAGTTTAAATATATTAAATATAAGAAAATAAATTATTTATTACAGGGTTAAAAAAAAACTGCATTTCTTTTTTTTTAATTCATGTTTAATGCAAGAAGTTCGTTTATTAAGCAGAAACTTTTGGTTTCTAATTCATATGTATATTTTAGGGTTCACGAGTATTTTATGGTTCGTTTTATGGTTTAATACTGGTTTATTCCTGATTTATTCCTGGATTATTCTTGAACTGAGATCACCATCCATCATCGGTTCAGCGTATCCACTCTAGGGACGTCGTCTTCAAAGTAGGACACAACAGTAAACCTGATCCTATCATAGCGACGCTGAGTTCTGGATCAGCCTCCACTTGATGCTTGTTTCGTTTTGGATGCACGCAAGTTATTTATTAATTTTTTTCTTTCTATTATTAATATTTTTTTATGTCATTGCTTGTACAGCTTTTTCGCCTATTGTTACGATTTCTGCTTATGCCTAGCTTTTAATGATACATATTTACTTGTTAGAGGTCTCTAAGGTGCGAAATCATTAAACAAAAATTTTGCCTTTTAGGATCTAACCTGAGCTCAAGCGGTGTAGAATCGTTATTATTTTTCTTTATTATCGGTTCCATTTTTTTTCTTTTCGCCTTAAAACCAGCAAAATAACCATTAGTTATTTGTGGCTTTGTTACTATTGCATTATTGCTATTATTAGGTATAGTGTGTAATAATCATACTTGCTTTACTTGCTATTTCTTAATTGCTACCGCTACTGTTAATATATTTTGGCTCAATTCACACATGGAATTTAGATGAATTTATAGGTTTGTTTATTCTTTTTTTATTTAGGTTCGGTATTACGAATTTCAGTCGTTGCCTTGGACTTAGTCCTAGATATATGTTCATTTTTTTTTAAACATGTTTAATAGCTCTTAAATAAATAACTGGTATTAAGTATAATAGTTTCGTTTACGTACTCGAGTTGGTGTATTTTAAGTTATTGACCTTTTGGTAAGTTATGGTCGATAAGGACCTCTTAGATGCTTGTGTAAATTTATCTGGCGCCTACATTGACATTCAAGCTAAGCCGCGAGTATCCTGAAAAATGATCACATGTGACCGGGTATGCGTAATTTGCTTGTCTTTTCATTTTTCATTAATTTAGTAATTTTAACCGATTTGGAATGTTACATCATTTCCTATTGAATTCAATGCGTTATCAAAATTAACTTAAACATATTTTTTGCGCAAAACGAAAGAACTGGGTAAATTTTCTTCCTTAAAATAAGTTTTAAAAAAATTTCTAATCGGAGAATTATCCAATTTGTGAATTGGAATATTACAAGATACAAATAAATTGCACAAATCTCTATTAAAATTGTCTTGATGATAAGAAGTGGTTCCTTGGTCTGTTATTATGAAATCCCCTAATTGCCCCAATCCTTAATACCTACGAGGTAAGCGCCAATAATTCCCGGCCTGACAATGAAGGAGGCAAAGTACAATATGTACATAATATGTATTAACGGTGGTATTTGTCTCTTTAAAATCAATCAGAAAAATTTCTTCACAAAAGATCGTAGCCAACACCTTTTTCGTTGATTGGCAGAGTTTAAATTTTCGTGGGGGGGCTTCACCCTTACGGCGCCACTCCATTGATTCCCTTTTTGACAGAGGATCATAATAAAGAACGATAGTTTCAGCTCCAGTGACTATTGTTTCCAATACGGGGTTCGGATCATCTCCACACAGTTCCAAAAACGATCGAGCACACTCGACACGATGTTGCTTCTGAATCGCCGAAAGGTGTTTGGGCGCCCATCTTGCACTAACCTTATGCATACTCAAAGGATCGTGGAGGATTCGGCGAACAGTGGTATCAGAAAGCTTGGTCATTTCTGCCATTTCCTTGACCTTTAAACGTCGGTCACTTAGCACCAGATTTTTCACAAGGGACACTTTGTCCTCCGTTATCACCTCCACTGGCCGTCCAGGTCTTTCGTCATCTTCGAGGATTTCCTGACCCATGCGAAAACGTTTTGCCCATTCCTTCACTACCGAATAGGAAGGGGAACTTTGGCCATATACGCCATCGAGTCTTTCTTTAATAATTTTAGGTGTAAACCCTTCTTTTGTTAAAAATTTAATAACCGCTCTGTACTCAATTTTCGTCACCTGAGACATTTTTGGAGATACTTTAGTTCAAAATGCTGACAATTAAAAACTATTTGACGTAAGTCGCTTATTTTGTTACCACAGCCTACTAAGGTTTGTAGTTATAAAATGTTAAACTTTTATCCTGATAAAATATCTGTAACTATGTCAGGCCGGGAATTATTGGCGCTTACCTCGTAGTAGTTTAGAAAGCTAAATGCCCACTTGGTTAATATTTCGTGGTAAAGTGAAGGTAGAATTGAAAAATATTGTAATGTTTACAAAATACTGATAAATATTTTAGTTTTAGATAAGAATTATTATTTAAGATCTGCATTATTATTTAAGATATGCAATATAAAATTCTGCACTAAATATGCATCCATACACTTTATATACATTTTGCATATAATCGAAGCTCTAGTTATCAGATCACGTGGGTTTCGAGTATTGTTGAAGACCTGGTATTTATTGTTTAAACTTCATTTATTTGGTATCTACTTGTTATAGTTATTGGAAAACTAGTCATAGGGTCCAATTTTACCAATAAGAATTTTGAGTACATCGAGTACTATACGATATCAAATATTAAGAGATTTTGATAGTGATATATTTTTTTTTTTTCGGTATTTTAGCTATTTTTGTTTGGTGAAAATACCTACTTTGTCCAAAAAAGATCTGCCGAATCATTAATCACCCTGTAAGGACAATATTTTAATTATAGTAAAGTATGTATTTTGATTACACAGAATAGGCGAATAACTTCCAAAAATATTTAAGGGGATTTATGGTGTCCATTTTAAACAACTACGGATTTCTAAGTTCAATACCCTGTATTTCAAAATCTGGAAACTTTTGATGGGGACATTAAGTTATTTAACACATCAAAAATTCAGACATTTTGACGGTACTCCCGTTTGCATAAGAAAAGTGCGTGGTCCTTTATTGAGTGGCGTTGCCGCACTGTAATTAGCTATCTTATAATCAAGAAAAATTTTGAATATAATTTTATAATTGTAAATTTTAAAACACATAAAGTTACTCTATATATATATTAACTAGGCAGTTGATTTTCGGGACTTGCAAAGCTACTTCTCTAAATATATTCAAATTTTTTTTGTATTCCAAACGGAACAGAAACAACTAATTTTCAAGTTATCTTTTAGAAAAGTTATAATGACACAATTTTCGTATAACTAAAAATTTCAACCGGATCCTCGTAGTTGAATTCAATCTACAGTTATACACAATTGGAGTATATGACCGATTAAACTACAAAATTCTTGCATATTACAAAAGATGACTATTTCTCTATTTAATATCACCCATCGTTCGTTAGAAAGTTCTTTACAATCGTAACGATTACGGGCAATATTTTACTCCTACGTTTTATCTAGTTGTATCTCCGGTCCATGTGAACACAAAGTAATGTAGTTTATATCCGTTACGTATCTAATTTATGCGTAATCTGTATTGTCGCTATTTGTTAATTATTTGATCAAATGATCGACTTTTACGTAACCGTATACAGATATGTTCCATTAATTTTATTATAAAATGTTTATAGATAATACAATTAAATGAAAAATTTTAATATATGTTAACAAGAGTAATCCAAAAACTACACACTGTGAATTATGATCCTCGCCCAACCTCCAGTTTTGACTATCTACAAGCGAATTCCTTCTTTTATCAAAATCGAGAATGTCTATTACTTGCTTATGAATTCTAGCAGGACGAAAACTTGTAGCGATATGCATTACATATCTTTATTATTTTTATTACGTCATACGCATTAAATTTATACCTTAGACTAGATAATAAAGAGAGGACTCATAACGCCTCCCAAAATCTTGTTCCATTCTGACACCAACGATATTCGACCAAAGGCGTAACATGTTGGAAATAAAAAACGACACCAATCAAAGAGGTGAGCAACTTTTAGAATATATTTTTAATAAGAATCTTATTGTGCAAAATATTGGGAATACTTTAGCACACATTAAGCACACCGAGCATTAAAGATCTAGTTAAAAACTGGAGGGTATCAAGTGAACCATCTCTATCTGATCACAAGATAATTGTGTTTACGTTAGAGAGCGACATTCCTGAGACGATCCTCAGGAGGAATTCTAGAAAAACAGACTGGGACAAATACAACACCATTCTAAAACAAAATTTAGCACGTATCAAGACAAAAAAGGGGCCAGGGCACCCACTTGCTCTGGAAGGCGATCTCGAAGAACCAAATGGGGCAATACTTGAGGAATATGAATCAAGCTGCCCCATTCAAAGAAATAGAACTAGTAGGAATGCTCCTTGGTGGAACCGTCATCTGTCAAACTTACGATCCGAAGTGCGGAAGCTCTATAATAGGGCCAAGCTCAGCGGAGATTGGCAGAGCTACACCAAGCCGCTTACTACCTACAACAAAGAAATCAGGAAAGCTAAACGTAACAGCTTTAGAAAATTCTGCGAGCATATTAACTCTACACCTGCGGCAGCGAGACTGCACAGGGTCCTGGCAAAAGGAAGAGTTGATACAGTTATGGCATTAAAGAAACCAAATGGAAGCTTCACGGAGAGTGAGGAGGAAAGAGCTCGCCTCTTACTTGAAACTCACTTTCCTGAAAGCATACCTTCTCTAATAAGGGGCACAACTAAGGTAAGCAGACCCCCAAGAGAGGCCGCTGTAGTGGCCAAGCACATATGCGGCAGAAATCGGTTAAGGTGGGCCGTAAACACTTTTGAACCGTTTAAGTCTCCAGATGTGGATGGAATATTTCCTGCCCTGCTTCAGCAGGCACAGACGGAATTACTACCACACATAATCCGGCTATCCCTGAGCAGTCTGGAGCTGGGATATATACCAGAAGCATGGAGAAGGGCCAGAGTCACCTTTATTCCAAAAGTAGGGAAAAAGGATACCACACATTCTAAATCTTTCCGTCCAATCAGCCTCACATCCTTTGTATTAAAAACAATGGAGAAGGCTGTTGATAATTATATCAGAACAGAAGTCCTGGAGAGGGTGTCACTCCACCACAACCAACACGGGTACCGAGCAGGAAGATCTACAGAAACTGCCCTGGTACAGTTGACTGATGTAATCCAGGATGCACCGACAAACAAAGAAACGGTCGTATGTGCCTTCCTAGATATAGAAGGAGCTTTTGACAACACGCCACACGAATCTGTAAAAAGAGCACTTGCATACAGAGGAGTAGATAACATCACATCCAGATGGATGGCTCAGCTGTTATCTACGAGAACTGCAGAGACACAGATAGGGCAGGACACCATCTTCATCTGCACAACCAGAGGATGTCCACAAGGAGGAGTTCTATCCCCACTAATGTGGAGCCTAATCGTAGACGAACTTCTATGCAGATTGACTGACCTCGGCATACCCTGTCAAGGTTATGCCGACGACATAGTCATATTTGCTAGTGGCAAATTTAGTAATATCCTGTGTGATATAGTCCAACGAGGACTAGAACATACAAAAAGATGGTGGCGTGAAGTGGGACTTAGTATAAACCCTACAAAAACAACACTAGTAGCCTTTTCAAGGAAAAGAAAACTTAATCTCAAAACCGTTAAATTAGACGGGATAGATATAGAATGAAAAACTGAAGTCAAATATCTAGGCCTAACCCTGGACAACAAACTTCTCTGGAACACACATGAGAAGGAAGTAGTAAATAAGGCCACAAAAGCCCTAATGGTATGCAGAAACATTGCAGGTAAACGATAGGGATGTAACCCAAACATACTGCGATGGATGTATACTGCAATAGGGAGACCAATCATCACTTACGGGGCTATAGCCTGGAGTAACAGAACTAGTTTAGTTACTACGAGAGCTAATATCTCAAAAGTACAAAGACTAGCCTGTGTTTGCATTACTGGTGCAATGAGAACCTGTCCTACGGCCGCAATGGAGGTGATCTTAAACCTCACCCCTCTACATTTGATGATAGAGAATGTGGCAAAAAGGACACGATATAGAATGATCAGGAACGGAGTAATCAGACGAAAGTCTACTTGCTTCAGGACTAAAGATACCTGGGACATGCCCCAGGATGAAATGCAGAAGAAGTACAGTTTTGTGAAAAACTTCAAACCCACAGAGCTGGGCTGCAAGAAAGAATGGAGCCAAGAATCCATCGCGCTTGCAATCGAAAAAAGTGCTATTCAGTAGTATACGGACGGTTCCAAAACCATAGAAGGACCTGGAATAGGAGTGTATGGGCCGAGAACCAAGCACTCCGAAAGCTTGGGAAAATACCCAAGCATCTTTCAGGCGGAAATTCATGCCATCGAGAAGTGTATCCAGTTTAACATCGAAAGAAACTATCATAGACAAGAGATTATCATCATGTCCGATAGTCAAGCAGCCATCAAAGCGCTGAGTTCTTACGTAATCAGCTCAAAAATGGTCTGGAGATGCCTAGAACAATTGAATGAGCTAGGCGAGAAAAATAGAGTTACTCTCACTTGGGTCACGGGACATAACGGGGTACAGAGTAACGAGATTGCAGATAGTCTTGCAAGGAAAGGGGCTCAAACACCCTTTGTAGGACCTGAGCCGTTCTGCGGTATTAGCAGTAACATAATATTAGGAGAGATTAAAAAAGAATTCGGTAGTAGAAGAACAGATAATTGGAACAATCTCTTGGGGCTGAGACAGGCCAAGATACTTCTGGGTGAATATAACCAAAAAAGATCGGAAGCCTGCATCTGCCTGAGCAAGAACAGGCTACGCATTGTAACAGGGATCCTTACCGGGCATTGCCGACTAAAAGGACACCTAAGTAAACTGAGAGTAGTAGAGGATAGTGAGTTCAGATTCTGTGAGGAGGACGAAACCTCCATTCACATCCTAACTGAATGTGTAGCACTATAGAATTCAAAGGCTCTACATCTAGGAGGATATCAAATAGAAGAGGGAGACTTACCTAACTTGAAGTCACTTCAAATCCTACACTTCCCTGAGAAAATAGGATTGGAAGGGTCGCTATAGGCATTGAGACATTTCCTTAGTGCAGTGGCGACAGAAGGGGACACAATAGATCTTTTAGGTCGCAGTGTATTAACACCCCATTCTCAACATAACATAACATTACTTGCTTATGAATTCTAGAAGGACGAAAACTTGTAGCGACATGCATTACATGAGGAGCGACTAAGCTAAACGCGATAAATCACAAATGTCTTATTTTACAAAAAATGCAAAAAACCTGGGAAATATAAGCTTTTTTTAGTTGAGCTAAAAATTTATGTTGAAATTGCTTTGAATACTTGTACACATGAATGTAAAAAGTAATTTTGATACTACAGTTATTACAAAAGGGATTAGACCACATTTAATGGATTAATCGTAATTTGATCAGTCACGCTAAGGATTTATCATCTTTTGTCCAGTCAAAATGGATTTATCGTGCTCTGGGTAAATGGCAAATGGATTTATTGAGTTTTGGACAAAAAAGTACAAACAAATAAGAAAGCTATAAGAAACACATATTTTTATTAAAAAAAAAACATACATATTATAGTCCTGAAAATACAAAATAATCAAAGCTAAATCCGAACACCTATATCTTCTTCTAGACAATCACAAGTTTCTTCTTCATTATAATCCGATTCTTCATTCTCCTCGTTTTCAGCACCTGGGGTGCTCAAAATATTCCGGTACTAAATCAAATCTTCCTCTTCTTTCCATTCATCACCGAATTCTTGCTTTAATAGATTCTTCAGAGATTTTTTCTTTTTGTCTTTAATGTCTCTCCCTAATGGTAATAGTTCTAGTTTTAGTTGTCCGTCTTTCTTTCCTTTCTTCAATAACGATTTTTCAGTTTCAGTGGTGCTTTCAAATATAAAATTTTCGTAACACGTGACAGTTACCGATGTATTACTTTTTCGCAACTTTATACGTTTCATATCAGATATGCCTTCAACCTTTTTCAAACAAGCTTGAAGCGCTTTTATGTCACAAAGCAGCCAGTCAGTTCCAAGACTTTTTACCTCTCCAAATTTGGTATAAATTTCTTCGTAATCTTCTTTTAACTTTATACTTGTTATTCTTCTTAACTCCTTTTCAACTATACCAAAAACTCTATCTACTGGCAAAAAGCTATATCCCATTACTGGAAAAGTTAACAAAATCTCTGTTAAATGAGCGGGTGATTTTTTCTCAAGCCAAAAATATAATGCATGAATTAGATGCGAATTTTTGTTTTGTCCACACATCCATCACAGAAAAGCCGAAGCAATTATATACCAGCCAAATTTAAAGAATTTAGGTATTCTAAAAGAGCTGAAGCCACTTCAACTGAATCTCTTCCTGCCATTTCCTCCGTCCACGTGAAAAAAGTTGGTTGCTTTGCTTTCATATCAACACAGCAAAATATATAAAAACTGTTCAAAAAATGCATCATTTATGGGAGTTTTTGGTAGAGGCTGCACTTGCTGCATGTCTAAACAGAAGGACAGTGATTCTAAGGGCGTCTGTTTGGTCAGTTAATAAAAAGCGTTGGCTCTTTTTTGATGGATACGCAGTTGTATCATTAAATCGTTCTTTATGTTAGCATCTTTCTCAATTTTAATTTTGTGTCTCATTCTGGTGCAAAAAGCACAGGAATCCGATGCTGGTGAAGAAAATCCAATATTGAATTTTGTTCGGAAAATAACTTTAAACATTGTAAGACTGCAATGGTCAGTAGGATTAGGTCAGTAGGATTATTACATTGAGAGTTGTACATTTTATGCAACTTGGCGATACTCAGTTCAGGAGCCAAATATATTCTTTTAGATTTTGACCTATTGTAATGACTTTCTCGGCCTTTTAAGTTACCTATAAACTCAATAATTTTCTGTAATAATTACCCTATAAAGACGATTAGATCCCAACTTTATTTTAAATTTAGAAAATCATAAATACACTCACCAAAATACACTGTAAGCGAAAATCCCTTCCGACCCATCAAGCAGGGTGAAATTAACCCTTAAACTTCAAAATAAATAATTACCCTATGAAGACAATTAAATCTCAACTTATTTATAAATTTAAAAAATCATTAATACACTCACCAATGTAAACTGTAAGAATAAATCCCTTCCGACTTATCGAACAGGGTGAAATTAACCCTTAAACTCCAAAATAAATAATTACCCTATGAAAATAATTAAATCCCAACTTGATTTTAAATCAAAAAAATCATAAATACACTCACCAAAGTACACTGTAAGCGAAAATTCCTTCCTACCCGTCAAACTGGGTGAAATTCACCCTTTAACATTAAAATAAACAATTACCTTATGCGGGCGATTTATTAAATCCCAAGTTAATTTTATATTTAAAAAATTAAAAATGCACTTACCAAAGTACACTGTTAACAAAAATCCCTTTCGACCCGTCAAGCAGGGTGAAATTAACCCTTAAACTTCAAAATAAATAATTATCCTATGAAGACGATTAGATCCCAACTTGGTTTTACACTTAGATTATACAAACCTTAGATGGAACATAAGACACTGCGCATAATCCCATTTCAAAATGATTTACACCCGCCAATCACAGTTGAGAACATCACATGTCAGACCGTTGTCCATCCAAATTTAATGTGTCAACGAGAATTAATTTGGTATTTTAGTGACTTAAATTTTGGAAATTAACGTTGAAAATGCCAAGATGTGTTGTAAAAAGCTTTATTTATAATAAACCTGCGAAATGTGACGGAGATAAAAGAAACTTATATTTATTTCGGTGAGATATTTAATTTTTAAAGATTCTGTCGACGTCCATATTTGTTGATTTGAAAATAAACAGAATCGGACTTGGTTATTGGTACATGTTATAAGTAGCAAATAAAGGTTATTATTATAAACTGTTTACTATTTCTTGTTTCATAGGGAATCTTTTTTTAGGAAGTGAAAAGAGAAACATACAATCAAACACAAAAATATCAATTTCATTGCCAATTTATTCATTTCAAACTTCACAACTGGTTTCAATAGTTTTCTCAAAACTATTTATTTAGTAATTCTCTATAACAGTTTTACTTAAAGTGTAAAGCCAAAGTTTCCGCAAAGAAAATAATCACAATAAAAAAAACAGTACTATCGCCACAAAATGGAGGGACCTGGCTTGAGGACCGTTTTTTGGGAAGTAATTTTTTTAAGTCACTAACAGGAAGGAGGATATGATTTTGCTTTAGGACTTTTTTTTATTTAATTTTTTATGGGTGAAATGAATTTGGGATAATTTTTGCAAGAAATCCTTGGAATAAATCAAAAATAAATGATGCTCTTGTGCATTTTCAGCCTGAGTTGCCGATTAAATTATTCGTAGATGCATCAAATGTGGGAATAAGGGCCATGATAATAATATGTCATGTTCTTGAAAAAAAAAAAAAAAATATTGAAAAATCTATAGCTTCTGCTTCGCGTACCTTATCAAAGTCCGAACAAAAATATTCCCAAATTGAAAGAGAGGTCCTTGCAATAATTTTTGGCTTAAATAGATTTAATGAATATTTATATGGACATTTGCATAAAGTAGAACATTATGCAAATGATTACGAAAAGTTGATTATGTCACCAGTTACGAAATGAAAATAAATAAAACTGCCTCTTTTTTGGTTTCTAAGTTGAAAAATCGTGAAATCGAAAAATCGAGAAATTGAGAAATCGAGTAATCGAAAAATCGAGTAATCGTAAAATCTATAAATCTAAAAATAAAAAATCGAAAAATCCAAAAAACGAAAAATCGAAAAAACCAAATATCGAAAAAGAGGCAATGAATAGTGACATTTCACATTTGAAAATATGACATTACGTTTAAAAACAAAAAAGAAAACAAAAAAAGAAAAGCTGTAAATTGCGTTTAATTTTTAAAATAACACCGTTATTGAAAACTGCCCAGAAATGTTGGGGGTAAAATTTTGACGTACTTTAAGACTAATGGGTAAACATGTTTTTTTTTTAATTTTCTCGCGGGTAATGTCAAAAATTAGATCGGCAACACTGCACATGTCCCTAATTTTTATTATTACTATTGAAAAAAAAAACGTCGTAGGGCAAGGACAAGAATGATGGTGAATCATTTTTCAACACAATTTTATAAATAATGAAGTCAAAATTAGAAAAAATCTTGTATATAAACACGTTACAAAATGCCGTTTTGTGTAAGTCGTTCATGTTGCGGGAACTCGCTCCGCTCGTTTGCAAATATTTACTTGTTACACAAACTAAGGCATATCGTAACTGGTTATATAAATAACTATTAATTGACTTTCTAATATTTTAATTCATTGAACGGTATTTTCCGTAAATAATTAAATCATAAATAATTACCAGGATATAAGTACCAAAACAGTAGGCCTATGTCAAATAAACTTAAAATATTATAACGAACGAAAAGGTAACCCATTTCTTATAAAATTTAGTTATTTATTTTATTTTGGTGTGATCGTAGAAAAAATCTTGTGTGTAATTCGAGCAAAAAGTACTTATAAACTTTTACTTAGGGTCGATTTCACCGTTTTGTTAAACGAAGTTTAAAATACTAAACGAAGATTAAAATGACATTTTTATATTAACGAAAACGAAATTTAAATTACTAAATGGAGTTTAAAATGACATTTTTACATTAACAATGTCATTTTAATCTTCGTTTAATAATTTAAACTTCGTTTGACATAACGGTGGAATCGGCCCTTAGCTAGTTATATATTGATAAAGTGTTATTGCCCTCATCATACATGAATCGTGCTAACAAACAAAGTCAAACAAACGTCTCATAATTTTTCATCTTTTAATTACCCACCAAAATTAGGTACTACAATACAAATATTTAAGTCCGGCCCAGAACATCTCCCTACTCCTTCCACCCAGTTTTTCGGTTTTGGCAAAATTCGCGCAGCGAGAAATGCTTCCTATGTTACCTCTACCCTTTCTAACCTCTTTGGTTTTACATTAAAAAAAGGATAAATATACTCATCAAAGTACACTGTGAGTGAAAATCTCTTCCGACCCGTCAAACAGGGTGAAATTAATCCTTCAACATTAAAATAAATAATTACCCTATGAAGACGATTAAATTCCAACTTGATTTTAAATTTAAAAAAATCATAAATACACTCACCAAAGTACACTACAACAAGCTGGGATCTGATCTTCTTTTTTAGGTTATTATTTATTTTGAAGTTTAAGGGTTAATTTAACCCTGCTTGACGGGTCGGAAGAGATTTTCGCTTACAGTGTACTTTGGTGAGTGTATTTATGATTTTTTAAATTTAAAATAAAGTTGGGATCTAATCGTCTTCATAGGGTAATTATATATTTTGAAGTTTAAGGGGTAATTCACCCTGCTTGACGGGTCGGAAGGGATTTTCGCTTACAGTGTACTTTGGTGAGTGTATTTATGATTTTCTGAATTTAAAATAAAGTTGGGATCTAATCGTCTTCATAGTGTAATTATTTATTTTGATGTTTAAGGGTTAATTTCACTCTGCTTGACGGGTCGGAAGAGATTTTCGCTTACAGTGTACTTTGGTGAGTGTATTTATGATTTTTTAAATTTAAAATAAAGTTGGGATCTATACTTTTTTCTTGCTTTTGAAATCTACTTTTTAAGAATAACTATGTTCTTTTTAAAATGGATATTAAATATTTAAGAAAATTATTAATGATATATCCAGATGTAGCCAGGTTAGTATAAAATATAAAGATATGTTTACATTTTTAAGGATATATTTGTTATAGGTATAAAAAGTAAAAGTTAATCAGTGAATGACAAGTGGATCACACAGTAACTGGTATCTCTTCTATGAGTAATGTGGATATTATGGCTTATTTAGTGTTAACCCATGGTTAATGCGCTAGAGGGCAAATAAAGGCATTCAAAAGTTTACAGGCCTATGAGTCAGAATTTGTTATGAAAATATTTTCATAACACTACATGTCAACATATATTTTTTAAAGTGAACTATTCATACATACCTATGTATTAATTTTAAGTATTTTTTAAATATTTTTTTGTGAAAGTAATGTTAACTCATTGTGCCAAATTAAGATTGTCTCTAAAGTAGTAGATGGTGTTTTAAATGTTATAACAATTTTGTAAATAGTTTTATTCTATTCTAATAAATAAAATTTGCTTAAATATTTAGTTACATTTTAATCATTTTGGTTAGAAATTCATGAATTTTTAGTTTTAAAAAATCAGTAATAAGATTATTTTTTTCCAAAATACTTCGGAATTCATCTCTTCGTGGTAATCTCCCATCTTTTTACCTTCAAAAACCAATAATGCATTTTCTACAAAACCTTCAGAATCAGCATGTAAAATAATAAGGTGTTTTCCCTTTCTTGTAAGGCTTTTCAGGAATTGCTACCTTTAATAGTACTCAGTGTAGAAGGATCCATAATTGTAAATTTTCAATACAATTGCTTACTGAAGAACTATTATTTACGAAATAAAGTAAAAAACTAAGTAATGGATGAGATATCAAATTATAAAATGTCAGAACTGTCAACAATATCAATTATTAGCTGATGTTCATGCTAAAAAGTAATGTGTGAAACTGACTGTAATCTGACCAATCAGAAGGCTACAGAATTGCCAACTTTAATTGAAATCGCTCCTCTTAGTTTAAAAACAAAGTATAATAGTTCATTAACGGACGAACTAGGACTAGTTTCAGTTTAATTGTAATAAAAATCTTAAATTACAAAATTGTGTTGCTATTTTTATTTACTTCCCACTGAATGTTTTGAAAGTCTAAAGTCGAAATATATATGTTATGTTATTTTAATATAGTTATTTAGGTCATATACAAATGTTTAAATCATTAAAATTTAACTTTTTAATCCAATAAATGTTTTTGTTGGGAAACTGCTTTAATTCTTATTTAAATAAGAGCCTACGCCACTGGTATGTCGATCTGGAGCAACAGAGAAGGAATATTTTAAAGTGAGGCAGACGATGACTAGTTGATGACGCCCGTGGCTTTTTCTAAGTTGAATCGTACTCTACTTGTTAAGCGGCACCGCCACCTTGAATATTAACATTATTTTGATTCGCGTTGTTTGCGTCATCTACGTTAGGGTTACCGTTATTTATTTTGAGAAATTATTAGTTATAGTAAAACACAAATTGAATAATAGCAATAGTTAAATAATCGAACAAGTTTTTTATATTAATTAAGGAGATCCTTTCGCCACCAATGTTAAATAAAAAATATTAGATTATGACTAAAATTAATTTTTTCTAATAGTAGAAGTCCTTGTTTATCTAATAGTGAACTTTCAACTATACCTTACCGTGCAAATTTTTGAGAAAAATTTTTTTCAAAATGTGTGTGTTTGTACAGTTTCTTGCGAGAAAGTAAGGCTTCAACAACAATTTTCGAATTATAATTAATTTTACTATTATTTATTGATTAGATGGAGTAGAAAAAAACTAAAAATAAGGTTTTTGAAATATTTAGGTTTTGTTTTTTACAATAAAATATACAGGTTACCGTGGAATTTATTGAGAAATTAATATTAAAAAATCACAAAAAATTTTCAACTAGGTTACTTCAAATTTTTTTTTAATATTAATTTCTCAATAAATTCCAAGGTGACCTTATTTTATTGTAAAAAAACAAAACCTAAATATTCCAAAAACCCTATTTTTAGTTTTTTTCTACTCCATCTAATCAATAAAAAATAATATAATTCGAGAATTGTTGTTGAGGTCTTATTTTCTCGTAAGACACTGTACAAATATTTAAATTAAAAAAAAAAAAATTCTTAAAATTTGCACGGTAAGGTATAGTTAAAAGTTCAACATTAGATAAATAAGGACTTCAACTATTAGAAAAAAAATAAATTTTAGTCATAATCTAATATTTTTTATTTAACATTGGTGGCGAAAGGGGTGGCGAAAGGACCTCCTTAAATAAATTAAATCTATCGAGATAATTCAATTACTTACATGAATCGTAGCATTGATCTTCTATTCACGTCGTCTGCCAGGGGCTTCACTGGATGTTCCGTCCGCAGAGCTCGATGAATTGGTTCTTTTTCTGGTTAAGGATGTCTCCACCAATGCTAGTTAAGGTAGCCGTGTTCTATCACTGTTCGCAGAAATCATACTGACTGCGCCACTTGTTAGATCACATGGATCTAATTTAACTTTTTAAAAAAAGGTAATACTTGTTAAAGAATATATTGAAAAATTAGTACATGTTGTGTGTTTGAGTGTGAGTTAAAAACTAAAGCATAGTACAAGAATGGTCCCATAAATAAGGTCGCATATGCTGACCTCAGCATCAGCAGAAGTGCAGATGCATCTACGCTGCATTCTGCGAAAGCTGTAACATAATATGTTTTTTAGAAAGGAAGTTGTTATCGCCTGTAATTTGATATATAAGATAAGGGTTATGAGATGCAGATAACATATTATATAAGTTACCTATTTACTTCAAATCTAAAAATATAAAAATTCCTATTTCTTCTCATTAATAAATAGCAATCACCTATAAATATTCTTTAATAATTTAGGACTTTCTCTAATAAAAAAACTTCGTATACAAATGTCTGTAAAACGATCACAATGAGAAATTTTATGAATATATTTCGTAATAAAAACAAAAAATTATATCTTAAAATTGGGCGAGGTTAACAAATGATTTATCATCCCACAGTCAATTCCGATATCATCAAAAATGAGCTAATTAATGCATTTTTTTTACACCGGATTGTATGTGTATATACTTTTAAATAGTTATAATAAATGAAAGTTTAAATAACATTTTTGCAGCAGGTGATGATATAATTTAGTCAAAATTGGAGAAAGTGCAAGGTAATAGAAATTGAACTGAAAGATCGTAGATCGATGATGATTCGGCTTATTTTTAAATAACGATAAATTCGAAAACTACTACCTATTTTTCAGTTAATAATTAATTGAGTATAAAATCTGATGTTATATTTCTCCTCACAAATCGTAACGGAGGGCAGTAAATCAGGTCCGTGAACTTGGTCCTACAACAATGGAAGAATTTGTGCAAAAATTTGTGAGAGGATTGACCATCGTTTGCCCATTAATACTCATAAATTAAGTTATTGTGTCCACCCTCTTTATATAATATATATCAAAAATAATTTTCGCCGGCCAACTTCCAAACAAAACAAACTATTTTGATAGTTTAATTCCATAGCATAATAGCATTTCGTTTGCCCACGTTTTCCCATTATATTTTGGAAATAATAAAAATGAATTAGAATTATAAAAAAAAAAACAAAATAAATATTCACATACACTGAAATAAATGCGGTCTAATCATTACCAGAATTCTCGTACTCTTTATTTAACTGTTGTATACTATATGGGACAGCCAAACGAGCTGTTGCTGATATGGAACAAGAATTGCTAGAACCTTCCATAACCGTTAGTATACGGACTATAGACATAATACAACACGGTTTGTTAAACGTTACCAATGCATTACATATTGACAGTGAAATCGTCTTATTATTATTAAACAATCGTTCACATAAAAATAAGTGAACTACTCTATGAGAGGTGTAAACAGTTCTTATAGCAGGTATTATAATTTCTTACTAGAGGCTAATTTCGGATATACGATAATAAAACTAGCTTATAAAGTTTATAAGCTATTCTCATACGGATTATCATTCACTTATATTGTCATAATATCATAGAATACGACTGTTTATAAAATGTTCTCATAGTTATTATAAACTAGTTTTATAGTGGATATGCGATTATACTATATTTAAAAGCTAACCAAAATACGTAAAAATTGATAATTTTAAGCATTTGATTTATTGTATAGCGGGCACAGCATTAAACGAATTTAAATAAATTTTTGGTTATTAGAAGATTATGGGATGAACATTAATTTGCCATAGATTTATTTTCAAAAAATTACTGATTGAAATAAAGAAATTGTACATTTGATAAATAATACAATTTTTTTTATAGCAGCCCATACATTTTGAAATATAAATGTATAATAACCCACCATCTCCTTATATTTAAAAAAATATTAAACTTTGTTCATTATTGTGCCCGCTAGACAATAAACTAAAATGTTTAAAATTGCCACTTTTTACTTATTTTGGCTAGCAGAGCAATAAATTTGTTTTCGATTTCCTTTTATATGGTTTATTAAAAAAAAAAAAATTTACCTAAAAACATTTATTTTACAATAATTATATTTTTATAAAACATAAAAATGCAAAAATAACTTTTTTTTCCTAAAAAATAATATTGGGAAAAAATTATTCTTTATAAAAAATCGAGCATGGTCTAAAGCCTGAAATACAACCATCAGATATCAAAGTTTATCAGTCATATAAAGAATAAAGGTACTTTACTCTTGAGTAAAACTCATATACCTCGTATACCACTGAAAAAATTTGAAATTTGATGACTGTATTCTAGGTTTTAGATAATGCATAACTTTTTATAAAGAATAACTTTTTTTCCTAAAATTAATAATAAAAAAGTTTTCCATAAGATTCCAACCTAGGGGGACATACTGTATATTAAATTTAAATAAGTACATATTGATGAATGATAATTCTGTGGACTTTTCATGTTCTAATTTTATTGTTAAAAAATTATGACCTAATATACAAACGTTTAACATTGGCAGCAACCAATATTATTAAATTATGACTTTTTATTATGCATGTAATTAAAAATACCATAATATCACTGGATAGCAAATAAAAAAAAATCTTGAGACAGTAATTTCTTAGACTGATATCACCACTTTCTAATGAGACAAAATAAAAAGTTTTTATTTCACTATTTAAAAGACATTTTCATGTGCGTAGAAGAAAATGAAATAACATAAAAACTTTCTGTTTTAGATCAGAAAGTGGTGACGTCAGTGTAAAGAACCGCTGCCTCAATAATAGTCTCTAAATAAACTTCCATGTTACACAAGATCACAAGAAAAACACTAGCTCATATACCTAACTAAAACTAACCTAAAACTAACACACGTGCACACTCGACGCTAAGACAAAAGACTGCAAATTGTCGCCAACAATTAATAGGTTAGTGGCGTAGCGGGTCCCCCACCACCAAAAATCTGTATGTTTCTGGTAATGACAACAGAAAGGGTGTTATGAAATATAAAACAGGATCACTGAGATTATAACGCGTTTTAGAGTGATAATAGATATTAGATTGTATAAAACTGAATCTGCTGGTTATAAGTCATTGAGTCGGCGCTATAAGAATTTTTGTTTTCGAGTATGCTACCACGGTAATGAAATAAAAAATATAGGGATTAATTGACTGATTTACTATAGTAGTAAGATATTGCTTACTCTCTATCAATATTCCTATAAGTATTATGATACTTAGTCTGGCAAAACCGCTGCATTAATCTATTTCTTTCTGTGTAGATGCATTTTAGGCCAGTCATTAAAAACATCCTATTTTGAACATTTCACTTAATTTACAAAAGTTTTCAAACTTTGCAATAATAATAAATAACACTAAGGTTAAATTTGTAAACATTTCCAAGGTCTGGAACCAGTTAATTTATATCAAAATGACGCGTTTGTTTATAATGTTGAAAAAAAATTGCAAAAATTATGTGTATATATATTGATATAGAAAATAAAGGATCACCCTGTATATATATAGTTGAATAAATAAACTATATTGTGAATATCTTACTTAAAAATATTGTACTTATAATGTTGTTAAATAAGAATTATACTAATATTATTAATAATTAAAATCCGAAATTTATTTAATTAATTGAATTTGGAAAGTAGATTTGCCCAATAATCTAATGGGAAACTAATAATGATCAGTGCATTGAGAATATTTAAATTAAGAATTTTAATAAAGATTCTAAATAAAGCGAGTAATCAATTTGTATAAGAAATCAATTTAGACTTTCACAATACACTCTATATATATTTTATAATTAAGACTTACCTTATTTAAATTGAAAGAAATAAAACACTTTAAACCTTAATTCCAATTGATTTATTTTTAAAGAAAAACAATGAAAAATAACAATTTCCTAGTAATACAATGGCATCTCATAATCCACTTAATTTCTTTAATACAATTTTCTTGAAAAGCTCAACATCTTGGATTAGTTTTCATTCAAACGTAGAACCTGAAATTGGAAAAATATATTAATATGGTTATTTTAAGTTTGTAACACTCTGTAAACAAAATTTCTAAAATGCAAAGCAGGTGAACGAACATTTATTTTGACATATTTAAACTAACTAGAAATTAAAAATGCCAACATGACTCAGAACTAAGAAATGTAATTTAGAAAAGGAAAATCTATAACAAAATTATATTTGGAAATTTCTTAACTGAATGACATAATGTATAATTAAAGTTTAATAATATTCCGTTGAAATTATTTAAAGAAATATTCATAATTTTCATGGAAATTAGAAGGAATCCATTTCATTGGTCATTGTAAATGGATTGGAATGGATTGGATTTATTAATTGATACTAAAGCCACGGCATAAGAAACAATCGGCAGGCTCACTTGCCGCTGATCGCATACAAATATTATACTACCTTATTATACTGACCTTGGCGACGCCATTCGGGGGTCTTAGTCAGGGTCGGATTAAAGCGTATTTAAAGATTTTCTAATAAAATAAGGTATTGATAGGCAGGATCATATTAAAACAAAAAAGCTTTACAGATTGCGCCAAATATTTAGCTTGTTTTTATTGATGGTCTTAAAATTTCTATTCATATTTTTAAAGTGTAATATATGAGCAGCCTTAAATATAACTTATTAACATATATTTCTGGAAATCGGGGACAAGGAGCATCAAATGTTATCTTGGAATTAATTAAATCTTAAAGAAAATTACAAACGCCGGATTTAGTGATAAATAATTCAAAATTGTGTTGAAAAATTATTTCAATTTTAGTTATTAAACATACAAAACTATTATTTGACATTTTTAAATTAACAAAAATATCTTCATTTGCTTTTTTTGTATGCTTTATAATAACAGTACATGGAGCTTGTATCCAAGTCTTCGTGTGGTAAGGCATATTGTGTACATACGTCGCAACTGTGAATTTTAAGACATTTTTTTATTAAAAATCCGCATTTATAATAAAATTTTCATAAAAAATATTAATATTTTGTGCATTCAATTCATTAATATGCTTGTTTATATTTACATTTTCGACAATATTGCCACCTCGCGATTTTGGAAAATGGCTCATCCTTACTAGTCCTACGAATTTCATGCAGCCTAAAAGCATCCCCACCTGTTTCGCAGTTTTCAGTTCCAGAATGTAATAAATTTAAACACTGTAATTTTTTGAACGTCCTTTGAAACTGGACCGATGTAGGGTTTACGCAGTTACCATCATGGAGGAAGGATAATTAAGAGTTGCAGATTCTTCACAGAAATTTGGCAGCATGTTTACCTTCAGCGGCATATGGAATAGTTTTGTGCAATTAATACTCAGTCGGTAATGTAGAAAGGTGTAATGCTATTAAAGTTTGAAAATTAGCGGGCTTTTGAATTTACTTCGACAAAATATTAGAATTTTACATTTTTAATAGCACTGCTTAAGACACATACATGATTTTGATTGTATGTGACTCATTACTAATTTTTATTAATTTACTACTTATAATTTCTTTAATGGCTAATTAAGATTTTCTTAATGAAAATACTTTAGATTTATCAAGATTATAAAGCTTTGTTATTCGCATATCCAGAATAATTATTATCAAAATGAATATCAGAATTAAATTTTTGTTAAGCATTTTAATATTTGGGAATAACACAATTACGATTATTATTTATTTTTTTCAGTAAAAAAAGTTATTCCTTACAAAAAAAATCTGCTTGTTGAAAAAAATTACAAGAAAAAGTTTTCTTTTAAAGGAAAACCGACAGGAAAACTCTGACTTTTCTTCGTAAAATCAATAGGTAATACAGATTTTTTCTTTTGTCAATTTTAATTTTCTTTTATTATTATTATTAATATTTTTACCTAACTTTGGCAGAGATAGTCAATAATATTTATAAACTCTTTCGTTTCTATGACAACCTGTAAAAATGAATCACAACAATAGGCATACAAGTAAATTATTAAATCAACAAAA
>OV651835.1:3202402-3338279 GCA_927349885.1 Psylliodes chrysocephalus
TATTTTGATCATTTAAAATCTACAGGATATCTCAAAAATTTTTATACAAATGGAAAAAAGTTTATTTTACATTTCACAAAAACAAATTCTTGATAAAAAGTATTGTGTCATTTGAAAATTCATAATCAAGCACCAAATTTTGTAAAATATAAGGTGGTATATACAGAGAAAATAGAAAATAATGGAGAGTAGCAATGACATATTTTTTAATTTTGATTAGTAAAATAACAATCTACAGGGTATCCCAAAAGTTGTATACGAATGGAAACGGTTAAATTTCACAAAAAAATATTATTCTAGATAAAACTACTGTATCATTTGAAAATCTATAATGAAATAGCAAATTTTATAAAATATAGGTTATATACAGGGAAATTTATATTTTTTAAAGTTAAATAGTTTTAAAATTCAGTATAAAGCAAAGTGTTAAGTGTTGATAGGAATATTTAAAAATATATGCTGACAATTCTTTTTATATTTTTGATTATTTAAAATAAATAATGTACAGAATATTCCAAAAAATTGTAAGCAAGTGAATAAAAGATAATTTTATATTTCAAAATAAAAAATATTCTTAATAAATTTTCAAATTTTGTAAAATAAAGGTAAATATACAGGGAAAATATTGAAGACTAATAGTTTTAAATTTCAGTCTCGAGCGAGTGAAAAAGTGCATGTTGCACACTATAATTTTTCTACGATCACAATTTTTATAGCTTAGATGATGCAAGGAGTTGTATATATTTCATTTATTTGGACATTGTGACATTATGCTAACAGCAGTTATTGTCAGGTCTTTTGTATCTATGTGTTCTGAGTTCGAATCCCACAAAAATTCCACCATTTTGCCATTTATTTATTATTATTTTATTTATAGGGAGTCATTTTTATATTTTATAAAAAATATCTGTTATTTACGTTTGGAAAAAAAAAATTTCAAATAAAAGTTACTTTTTATATTATTTTCTATAATTTTTGTTTTATACTAAATTTTTCTAAAATAGTCCGTATTCGAGAAATTTGACAAAATGTAAAAAATTAAATTTTTATGAAAATTGTTAAAATAAAAGTTGTTTGTAATATAATTTTCTATAATTTTTATTCCGTATGTAATTTCTCTAAAATGGACCGTATTCGAGATATTTGAGAAAATGTGCAAAATTACGAATTTTGAAAAAAGCTCAAAAACGGACAGAGGAAAAAGCATTAAATTTTAAACTTAAGTTTAATTTCGACCTGAGGTGAATTGATTGGATTTTGGAAAAAGTCGGAACATCTGGGGGGGTACTTTATGGGAGGCCGTTTTTATATTTTATGGAATATATCTGTTATTTACGTTTGAAGAAGAAAATTCTTCAAATAAAAGTTACTTCTAATATTATTATCTATAATTTTTGTTTTATACAAAATTTTCCTAAAATGATCCGTATTCGAGAAATTTAACAAAATGAAAAAAAAATATTTTTTTATAAAAATTATTCAACTAAAAGTTGTTTGTAATATAATTCTCTATAATTTTTTTTCTATACATAACTTCTCTTAAATGGACCGTATTCGAGATATTTGAGAAAATGTGTAATTTCAAATTTTGAAGAAAACTCAAAAACGGATAAGAAAAAAACATTAAATTTTCAACTTAAGTTTTATTTCGGCCTGACGTGAAATGATTAGATTTTTGACAAAGTCGGAACATCTAAGGGGGTACTTTATGGGAGGCCGTTTTTTTATTTTATGGAATATGTCTGTTATTTATGTTTGGAGAAGAAAATTGTTCAAATAAAAGTTACTTCTAATATTATTATCTATAATTTTTGTTTAATATCAAAATTTCCTAAAATGGTCCATATTCGAGAAATTTGACAAAATGTGCAAAATTCTGATTTTTATGAAAATTGTTGAACTAAAAGTTGTTTGCGATATCGATTTCTATAATTTTTGTTTATATATGATTTTTGTAAAATGGACCGTAATGGAAAAATTGTAGGAAAAGTAGTAAATTTAAATTTTTCAGTATTTTCGTTTTCAATGAATATCTATAGAAAAATGTTTCGTGGTAGATGTATGTGGAAAATGTATATATTTAGTTTATCTTCTAAAAATTTATGGAGGTGTTGCAATAGGTTGTACAAAATAACCGGAAAAAGCCTGTAATAACTAGATAGGAAAGTCATGTGTTGAACACATCAGATTTTTTCTTTTATTAAAAACTTATATGGTTATTTATATATAATTAATTTTTATTTTTGATAAGAACATATTTCGTAAATTTTCGTAAAAAAAATTATAGTAGGATGAAACCCGTTAAAAAAGGACGAGAATATAACAAAAATAAAAAGAAAAATAATTTACAAGCGAACTAAGGTCGGGAAATGGAAGGGGGTGAGTTTTTTAAGGGTAAAAACGGTTTATCTCGATTTCCGGCAAAACTACAAGTCCTATGGAAAAAAATTAAAATACAAAGTTTATGTGAAAAATTCAAATAATCAAGTTTTTGGTTTTTTATTTTTATCTTATGCAAAAAAAAATTTTTTCACGAAATTTGGTGAAAACTTACCTTTTTATGTCCTAAAGACACTGTAATTTTTTTGATTTAAAATATTTATTTTTTCACCTTATTTTGACTTAATATCGAAAAAACACCCTAATTTTCAATCGAAAATTCTCGCGTTAAAATATCAGCTTCTTAAAAAAAGTCGGGGAGTTTTTTGTTTGTTGATATCTCTTCTTTCTGATAATGTAAAAAAATAAATACATAAATACATATGGTAAATGTTCTTAGAAAATGCAAAGAAAAGAAAAAACTCGAATCCGAAATTATTTTTTTTTAAACACTATGTACAATTTTGAGCTATTTAGTAAAATTTACACTTTAATTACTTGAAAAACGTAAGATTCTATGTTACATTGATAAACAAAAAAATACAAATCGAAATATACTACTATAATTAACAATCAAATAAGACATCTACAATATTTTGAGAAAGTTGTAGAATATTCTTTAAATGATGTGCTTAGATGCCTATTTATTGTTGGAATTATTGGCAGTAATTCTGTAAATTGCTACGAAGCGTTTGAAGAAGGGAAAAAATCTTTGCAAGTTATTATTGGAATGAATTTTCGCAGTGTCAAATTTAAAAGGTTCAATCTTCCGTTAAAGTAAATGGAGATATTATAGCCATCGATCCATTATTGTTATTCCAAAGAATATCGTTAACAATTGACAGTAAAAAAGAGATTTAATCTTATTTACAATACGAGCTTGCACCTTATCCATTGTCACTTTTTACAGAAAATGGCCTCAGAAAAAATGTTAAATCTCAACTTTACGATTTATTTGTGAGTGCGAATGGACCAACGCATTCTGACGGCATTGTGCATGTCGTCGACGGTGGATTTTTACTGCACAAAGTAATTTGGCAGAAAAATGAAACGGTGGAAGATATCATGAATAAATATTTTCGCTATGTAGAAAAACATTACGTAGCAAGCAGCTTATATCGTTTTTGATGGGTATTCCGAAATTAAAAAATCAGTTACTGTGACAACAGTACCAGCAGCTACTTCAACTAAAAGATGAGAACGTAGTCGTAGAAAAACCTCAGACAATATTTCAGAGTTTGATTATCAAAACCATACAAAAATACCATTTCTGCAAGATAACTTTTTATCTAACGAGAAAAACAAGGACAAAATAATAAAAACGTTAATGAAAAGATTACAGTCACAAGGACTTTTCCTGTAAACAAGCAGGAGAAGATGCTGATGCAGACATTATTAAAACTTCGATAGAAATTGCCAGAGATACCAATATAACTGTCATTGTTGTGGGTCAAGATATTGATCTTTTGGTCCTTTTGAATCAATTAACGTCGAATAATCATGACATTTATTTTCTCAAACCAGGTTCTGGAAATGTAAAAGATCTATTTTTCACGTCTAATAGTTTCAAATATGAATCCTTCAAAAATATCGTTGCATTTCTGCATTGTTTTTCTGGTTGCGATACAAAAAAAAGGAGTATTGTAAATTCATTATTAGACGATAAAAATGTGTCAAATTTGGCCAATGTTTTTTACAAAAAAGATGTAAACAAAAATGATATCGAAAAAAATGGATTACAATTAATCAAATCTAGTTATAAATGTAAAAATGATAATTATTACTACAAGGAGTTCATAATAAGACAATAAATTGTTTTAAAAATATTCGTTTTTATTTCCAGTTAAATAATTGCGTGCCAAGCGCTCAAGAAGTTCTGCCTTCGAAATATTCTTTGTCTCGTCTTGTTACATCGGCTTGTGCTTCGTCAGCGATAGCAACGCAACATTCTTATAAACATTCGACAAAATTGAGATATTAACTTTGAGGCAAATATTTTATATTCAACAAATACTTACTACTTAATATTTGTAATATATTATAATTATAAAAATCAATAATAATAATAATAATAATAATAATAATAATAATAATAATAATAATAATGGCATAAGTTTATTATATAGTAACATAATATAACACTGAATCAATTAAGATTTCAAAAATATCAATTGGCAAAAGTTAAATCATCTTTCATATTGGCAAATCTCCCACCCACAGAAGGTGCAGCAGAACAACATTGTTACAGGGCATATTATCAACTTCAAACTTGGTTGGGTAACGAACTAACAGCAACAGATTGGGGCTGGAAGCAACATCAATGTAGGATTATGCACAACTTTACAGAGAAGGAGATAATTCCGGAAATATTGCTCAAAACTATTTGCTGCAGCTGTGAAACTGGATATAACAGTTTAAAATGTGGCTACTGAAAATATGGCTTAAAATGCACAAATGTATGCTCAAATTGTAATGGTTCTGAAAAATGCACCAATGTGGAAGAAAAAACCTACGAAGAAGTTAGTGATTCAGATGAAATTGTGGATGAAGGACCAATTCAGACTAAAAATAATATTGGATACGAAGACGGTGATGGTCTTGAAGATTTCGAAGATCTACTATAATCAGGAAGGTCTGTCGAATCTAATGATGAAGAAATGCCACCGAAGAGACAAGTAGTAATGGATAAGTGATTAGGGTTCAAGATAAGAATTATAAATAAGAAAATTAATGCATTTTAAAATATTATTATGAATAATAATAATCAGTATAAAGTATCTAAATTCAATAGTACGATTTACATTTCTATTAATATATTATGAGATTTTCTATGACACAAATGTAATTAGAATTTAATAAATTAACTTTTTACTAAAAAAAATTGCAGCAATCACATTTTTTAATTGAAATCCCCCCTTTAAATCCTATCTTTAATATTTAGAAGAACTATTTTCGCATGTTTCTTGCAATTTTTATGATTTATGGATTTGTAATTTTTTTGTTTATCAATGTAACATAGAATCTGATGTTTTTCAAGTAATTAAATTGTCAATTTTACTAAATAGCTCAAAATTGTACATAGTGATTAAAAAAAAATTTCGGATTCGAGTTTTTTCTTTTCTTTGCATTTTCTGAGAACATTTACCATAGTTATGTATATATTTTTTTACATTATCAGAAAGAAGAGATTTCAACGAACAAAATTTTTTAAAAGCTGATATTTTGACGCGAGAATTTTCGATTGAAAATTAGGGTGTTTTTTCGATATTAAGTCAAAATAAAGTGAAAAAATAAATATTTTAAATAAAAAAAAATACAGTGTCTTTAGGACATAAAAGGGTAAGTTTTCACCAAATTTCGAGAAAAAAAAAATTTTTTTTTGCATAAAATAAAAATAAAAAACCAAAAACTTGATTATTTGAATTTTTCACATAAATTTTGAGGTTATGTGAACAAAGTGTAATCACAAAAGTTGTAGGTCTCTTTATTACCTACCACTTTTTTTTCAAATTTTTTTCATAGGACTTGTAGTTTTGCCGGAAATCGAGATACACCGTTTTTTACCCTTAAAAACACACCCCCTTCCACTTCCCGACTTCAGATCGCCCGTAAATTACTTTTTCTATGACCGTGTATTTTTACCCACTTTCCCGTACGCATTTTAGTTTTGAAAGTGTCACTTTCCCGCACTAGTGCGGGAAAGTAAAATTATGAATATTTGGCCTTACCTATTGTATAGTTTTTTTACCTCGGATGTTATAACTATTGTTAAAATAGGTAATTTAGTATTTTCCAACTATTCCATTTAATAGAATTTACTTTTTTTCTTGCTTTTTGTTATAATTTTAATTTTTTGGAAAACTTGAATAATAGAGATATTTTTATATACCTTCTGTATATTTCTAAAAGTCAGACTAGGCTGTGACATGTATGGCTTGATATGGTTGCTATATGGTAACCAAGGCGTGTTATTGTTACAAAAACGTCAAAGTTGTTTGTTGAAGCGTCAACTGAATTAAAATAAATTAAAGAAATAATGGATTCATCGGATGAAGAGCTGCCCGAAGCCATTTTAAAAGCTGCAAATAAAGCACATTTTGAGGTGTTACCTGCCAAATCACGAGGAAGATATAAAAAACAATACAACCATTTTGTCACATGGTGTAAACAGGAAGGGGTAAAAACCTACAAAGAAGAGGTGTTTCTGGCGTATTTTTCGCACCTAAGTAAGTTTTTGAAATCTAATACTTTATGGTCTCGCTATTCGATGGTGAAAAGTTTAGTAAAAATAAAACAAAATTTGGATATAAGCCAGTTCCATAAGTTAACGTCATTTCTAAAACAAACAAATGTTGGTTTTCGAGCACAGAAGGCGTAGGTTTTTACCAAAGAAGATATATCCAGGTTTATGTTAGCCCCTGATGAGGTATACCTTATGATTAAAGTGAGTACCATTTTTGCTTTAGCTGGTGCTCTCCGCAGAGCGGAGCTTGTAAATATCACTCTCGATGATATACAAGATAAAGGCAATCTGATAGTTGTGAAAATTTCCGATTCCAAAATTCATTCTTCAAGATCATTTGTTTTATGTGAAGAAATAAATAATGAAAACTTTCTGAAGCTGTACAGAAAGTACGCAGGTTTACGACCACCTACCACTCCGCATCGCCGCTTTTTTATTAATTATAAGAAGGGAAAATCCTCAATTCAGTGCGTTGGCGTAAACGCCTTTGGTAAGATGCCAACAGAGATTGCTGCATATTTGCGTCTACCTAATCCTGAACGATATACAGGACACAGTTTTAGACGTTCTTTAGCAACATTCCTAGCAGACTCAGGTGAAGCGATAACCAATATAAAACGTCTCGGTGGCTGGAAGTCCACTACTATCGCTGAAGGCTATTTGGAGGACTCCGAAACACAGAAGAAAAACATTTCGAATAAAATTCTTTCAAATAGAAATGACTTGCAACCTTTGCTGCCACCGTCATTTTCACCTTCATGCGACCTGCAACCGATGTCACTCCCGTCCACGTCATCTTTTCAATCTACGAGCGTTACGACTATTAACAGCTAATTAACACCAACTAATAATTCCTCTGTACCGGCAATTTTACATAATTTACAAAATGCTACAAATTGTGTATTTAACATTAATATCCATAATAATTAGTTGTTTTTATTTAAAGATTTGTATATGTTGAAATAAAATAATTTTCCAAAAATAATTTTTCCTACTTTTTTGTATATACGGTCGTAGAAAAAATAATGTTCCTAACTCATGCGTAAAGTGTCTTTCCCGCACTTGACCGCTTGCCCGAACTCCGCTTCGCGTCGTTCGGGCCAACTGCAGTCGCGTGCGGGAAAGTAACACTTTCCGCACTTTTTAGAAAAATAACTATTTTCTTTCATTTCTGTTATATTCTCGTCCTTTTTTAAAAGGTTTTATCCTACTATTATTTTTTTTGTTTCAAAAATTATCGATCCTGGTCTAGAAATCATGAATCTTTCTTCTAATAGGACATGCCATTGGATTTATTAGAAATAATAGAAAGTTTTTTGATTTAACATGGTAACTATTCAGAGCGAATAAATTTTGTTTCAGGTTTAGACAATCGTTTAGAGTTTATTTCGAGAGACAATTTTTTATCATCCTCATATATCATAACAATGTTGCATTTAGATCTGCCACTGTCATTAACAAAAATGTTACAGAATGCCGGACAATTCTAAGGACATCTAAAATTTTTTATAAAATGTTTGTCCCTCTATAGAAGTCTATTAACTGAATTAAATAGCAACATTTAGAAAAATATTGATTTCCTTACAACTAGATAAATGTGATAAATATTTAAACTACCATAAAGATGTAAAAATAATATGAGATAGTTTTATCCATAACTATACCATAAAAAAATATGCAAGTAGAAACTTACCGCGTTAGTGTCATTAAACCTCACAATTTTTAAACTAGCCATTTTACTTGCCCGGTTGTATCGCGAAAAAGCAAACTAATAGTCGAAGCAATCTCCCCATTATCCACGAAACTACAAAATATTTACCGGAAAATAGTTATCGTTCAGACATACTAGAAACCGTTATTGATAACTTATCAGTGTTTGGTTACCACAGAAGGAAGGTAAAAATTTTAATTAATGTATACGGTTGTCAAAAATTATTTAATTGGTGATAGTAGTCAATTGCCTAGATATAAAAGGTGGTTATTTCGATTTAATTTATTTTTTTTTTAAAGGAAATTTCTTTAAAATACCCATATTTATTGGGGTTTGTCGACGTATATAGAGAATTTAACAAGGACCACGCACTTTTCTTATGCAAACGGTAGTACCGTTATAATGTCTGAATTTTTGATATGTTAAATTACTTGATGTGTCCATCAAAAGTGTCAATGGGCCCAATCGTATCCTTTGACTAGATTTTGAGATACAGGGTGTTGAAGTTAGAAATCCCTAATTCTTTAAAATTGACACCGTAAATCGCCCTTAAATACATTTGGAAGTTATTTGCTCATTCTGTATAGTCAAAATACATACTTAACTACCTTAATTAAAATATTGTCCCTTACAGGGCGATTAATGATTCGGCAGATCTTTTTTGGTCAAAGTAGGTATTTCCACCGAACAAAAATAGCTGAAATACCGAAAAAAAAAAAAAATATCAGCATTAAAGTTTCTCAATATTTGATATAGTATAGTACTTGATATACTCGTTCAAAATTCTTATTAGTAAAATTACATCCTATGACTAGTTTTCCAAATATAACCTAATATGTACCAAATATATGAATTTTAAACAAAAAAAATATACTGACATAAGTAGATATGTTTGAGAGATATACTGTATATTAGATAATTTGAGACACTGTGTTGGATTAGAAATATACCCCTTGTACTATTTGAGGGCAGCCAAAATTATTTCCTAGTTACAGGGTGATTGCGGTTGAATATGTGGGTGATTCGAAATTCGTCTCAGTTATCAGGTAAACATAGAAAAGGTGTACGATATTCGTCTCATACCATTTAAAGGGTCAATTTTGGCACTACGAAATTCGTCTCACTAATCCGATCAGATTTTAATTATTCCACAACCATATTTTAATATATTAAATTTGTACATATTTCGTAGAATATTTGCTTTAGTATAATTAGAAAAGAAAATAGAATTTATATTTAGTTATTTCTAAAATTTAACCTTAGTTATTTTGATAAATAATACACATGTCAGATGTTAATCAGAAATAAATAAATAATAATTGATTCTTCATAAAAGGGATGGAATTCTAATTTATTAAAGGTAAAATAAATCAAATTTAAATCGATTTACATAAATTTGCGTTAAAAATGACGACAGAATGGATGAAATAATTTCATTTGTGTTTTTATATTCACAACTTAATCCTAATTTTTGTATTTTGCGCCACCAACACTGGGTAAGATGAAATCGACAGCCACTAACCGTTTGCATTATCCCACACTTTATGACCAGCATTATGAGTGGCAATTTCAAAATCAACTACTATTCTTTTAGGATTGAAACATAAGCCATTAAGGAAGCATAAATGCTTAATTTTTTCAAAACAATGCCTATATATCTCCTCCGATTTTTTTTTTAATAAATTAAAAACGAGAGGTATATAATGTCCATTTAAGTAACTATGTATGGTGAATAATTGAGTAAAAAATTTAGTGCAGTATTGGAATGTTCCATCCATGTATATGGTTTGCGACTGACATAAAAATTACAAATTTCTTTGGCAAATTAAAATTATAATACCTTGTTCAAAATTATTTTCTAGCACAAAGTTTTCTTTTCTTGAAGTTTTGTACAAATGTTCATTTAAATAACTGTGAACATCCTGGGCAGATCGAGGCAAAGCAGGCAATGTTTTGCGCCTACTATTCTACATTTTTTGCTTAATACACTTCAAATCGCGGCATGTTAATGTTTCAGACATATTATTTGCCGCTAACTCCCTGTGCATTATCTTTGCTGGTATTTCTGTAAGATCCTCTTCTGCTTTTCTTTTGCACGCAACACTTAGAACTTGTCTTGCAACGTTTTCTTCAGGCTCGTGGTTATGTTGTTACGAGGAAGCTGCCAGGTTCTCCCACAATGTACACATATACATGACATTTTGGCCGTTTAATGCACCTCCAAACAATTTCATTTGTGGTACGGCGATATTCAGAAAACTTATAATTTTCATGTACAATTTGAGTTTTTCCACGTTCACTTACAATTTCTTTTACAAACGACATTTTAAATTTTGCGACAGGTATACAACACACACTAAGGACAAATAGCAAATAAATATAGAATGTACTATTAATAATTCATCGACACCCGAAATGTACTAACTAAATAAAAATAACACCTCCTTAATCCCTTGACGATCTAATAACAATCAAAAACCTGATTACCCAATTACTAATATTATTCACTTCCACTGTTCCTTGAAAATTGTTCACAGTTGGCCTCTAATCCATTTATAAACTGCAATCGTTAGAACGTTAACATTTTGAAATAATATCAAATAATAATTTAATAATATCATATATTAATAGTTTTATAGTTTAAAACTAATAGTAACAAAAAATAATTCGTTTCTAATTTTTAAAATGTCACAGATAGTCAGGCACTTAGATTAAAACAGGTATGCGTGTTCGCAAAGCCCAAGAGCCATTAAAAGGACTGTGTGACGAATTTCGTATACCCTTAAATTTTACCTGAGAAGTTTGTCGGTCTAGGTAATAAAATTGAGACGAATTTCGTACCGCCCGAATATGTAAAGTGAAAAAATCAATAAAATGTTGAAATTGTTGGCAAAAATAGAAAATAATTGCCTTTTAACTCGGGAGTTGTTTATCAAAAAAATCTTATTAGTTTACATACAGAGTTTTACATTATTTCATTACAAAAAAAGTTCGTTATACGGTAGGTCTAAGTAGGATTTAGGGAAATGAATAATGATCGGATTACATATTTATTTTGACTGGAGCATTGGCTCTTTATATTGCTTCTTTATGTATATTTATATCAGATTGGGAACTCATCTGAAAATCCATGTCTTAGTTTAACAAGGAAAGCAAGTAAAGCTTTTCGAGCAATGCTTCTTAAGTTACCATAATATTGTTCTATTGGTTTACAAAATATAACAAGTAGATACCAAATAATAGTACATTATATACCTAGGGTGAGAAGTGAGCTATTATTTACCGAGCACTTTTATATCCTGAGGCGCGTAGCGCCGAGGGATATAATGTGCGAGGTAAATAATAGCTTTCTCAGCCGAGGTATATATAGAATTTTTTTTACTACTAACATTAATGTATTAGCAATTTTAATTTTGACATAAGTAATTTCCTAACAATTTGTTAAATATTTAGAAATATCAAGCAGACTGGAGCGTGTTTCTAATCAGACTGGCTTTATTAATGTAAAAATTTGGCATGTGTTAAATTTTGGTATGATTCTAGGAAATATCCCATTGCATTTTTGATATTTTAATGACATGGATTTATTATTATTAATTAATAATTTTTAAAGCCGGTGTTGAATTTCCTAGTTAATATATATTTTTACTGTTTACACTGATATATATTATCATATTTGATTTGATTAGATTTGATAAACCCAGCTTTAGTTATTTCCTACTTATTTTTCAAATATTTCAAAATATCAAGTAGTCTGGGAGTTTAGTTGTCAAATTAACAAAATGAAACTAATGAAATTTAGTTTCATTATTTACCTAGGTTTTTTTTTATTATCTATTTACCTAGGGAGAGAAATATTACTTCTCATTAGAGGAATGGAGTAAATAATGGTGATTTCTCATGTTAGTAGTAAAAAAATTAATTTTAAACAATAAATATATACTGACATAAGTAGATATTTTCAAAAGAAATATCTTATATAAAAATATTTTGACACACTGTGTTTAAATTAGGAATATAACCCTTGTATTATTTGGAAACAGAAAAAAAATGTGTACTTACAGGGTGATTGCGGTTGAATATGTAAGATAAAAAAGTCAACAAAATGTTGAAATTGTTGCCAAAGAATAGAAAATAATTACCTTGTGAGTTGTTCATCAAAAAAATATTATAAGTTTACATACAGGGTCATACTTTATTCAGGTACAAAGAAGTTGATTATACGGTAGGTCTAAGTAGGATGTAGAAAAATTATGATCGCATTACAGATTTATTTGGCTTGAATATTGTCGTAAGTGCCTATTTGTATTGTATATTTAAAAAAGATTATTAGCTCCATTTCACACCACCAATGAGGTAAAGCCCCCAATACATTTTGTTTTAAGTCGCATCCCCTAAAAGATGGTTACAGTTGAACTTGCAAGGTGAAAAAATCCACAATATATAAAATTATTGCCAAATATTAAAAAATAAATTGCTTGTGAGTTCTTTATTGAAAAAAGATTATAAATATGCATACATTAATATTTTAAATAGGCAATAACAAACTTTGTCAAACTGACATAGTTTTTTAATAACTAGAAATTAAACACATTTAATGGATCCTCAGAATAAAGTAGTCAATGAGCAGAAAAATCTGAGAAATTATTAACTTCTTAACTGTCTTTTTATTCATTCCGAGTTTTCTTCTATAAAATCCATTGAGTAATATTTGGGCACACAATGAAGTATAAATGTCATATCTACTTATTGATACACATTCATATAAGAGAAACAGTTTTTTCATGTTATTGGTCATTCAAATATTTAAAATAAGTCGAGCAGCTATATTATTCTAATTTTCACAAAACAATTGTTGATATTTTTATAGTTTACAGCTTACTTGTTCCTCTCTTGATTTTTCAAGGGCCTCTCAAAAAAATATGATATGAATACAGGGTAATAAAATATTCGTAAATTTCGAATCACCGGTCTGTTTTTATATTGTCATTATGCAAAGGCATGCAAGTCGTTTTGTTAAGTATTGAATGATTATAACGCCATAAATATTTAAACTTGGAAATCTGTAACTCTGTAATTTTTTACTTTAGACGTAAAGTGTTATAGCTTGTTGTAATCGACACAACCAAGGCATTTTTAATCGGTTTTGCTGGTACCATGTTAAGAATCACCCTGTATATTCGTAATGATAAAATATAAAGCTTAAGACTGCCTGCATGCCTGAAGTTTTGCTTTTTTATATCTACTGTGATAATATATAATTTTTCCGAAGATTTTCACAAAAATTGATTACCCTGTATATTTTGTAACCTATGAGTTTTAGACGATTGATAGATTTTATTAGTAAATTCTAAAAAGTGGTGAATATGCCAAAAACCTTATAGGATATATAAACATGCTTACACTTGATTTATATATATTTATAATTAAATATTTTCCGAATAATTGTAGACAAATTTTTATAATAAATGACGTCTGTATTACTTTAAGTAAGCATTAGACTGTTCTGTATTAGTGTTTTAAATAAATAGTTTTGCATGTATGGCGTTTGCAAATAGGATAAGCTGTTATGTTTGCAATAGACACTTTCAACTTCGACTCACTATTCGTTTAAACAAAGACATTAATATAGATGTGCTTAACGTTGCTAATTTAAGAAGACAAGCTGCCGGACATCCTGCAATCGATAATCTACAAGAAGTAAGATTAGGTTTAAACCGTTATCACGCAATTACACAGGAACTTAGAAATATTAAAAATGATCCAAATTGCCTAAGACTTAATGTTTCAACACCCCACTCAGTTCGTAGTTGTATAATTTGTAACGCACAAGTAAATGTAAGAAAACTATCGGCAGTATGCAGAGCAAATATTTTTTTAGTTTCAAATATTTATGTACCCGAATATCTGAAGATTTTTGTGACAATTATCTAAATCAGCCATACTTAACCTGCAGCACGCGGGCCTCATGCGGCTTTCCAAGCTGTTGTGTGAGGCCCTCCAAGCTTTTTTGTGCGGCCCCAAACACGATTATTAGTAACTGAAATGGTTGAGCTACAGTCCTGTATTAAAACAAAATTAAGAACTTTTTTTTTAGAAAATATTTAAAGCGGATCCCTATCTTCTCACATTTTCCCTTATTTGCATTTCAAAAAGGTGGCAACTTTAGTTATCACCCAAAACTATTGTTGCGCGTGTAACATAACAAACAGATTTATGTGGCCCGAAAGAAAAAAAAGGTTGAGTACAGCTTATCTAAATTTTCAAGTTTACTAATGATTAATTTACATGCTAGTTTGCGTTTTGTTTATAGACCATGCTACTGCTAATAATAATTTAAAAATTGGGAAGACAAAAATTCTTTTAGTTTAGAAGAATTTAAATATTTAACTTCAATTTCTAAACAGAATTTCCAAGTATTATATGAATTTTGTGAACCAATAAAACAATATGGTAACTTAAGATACATTGCTTCTAAAGATTTACTGAACAAAATTATGTCAATTTAGATTCAATCAAGGAGGTGCTGTTACCTACCGACTAGAGATTGAATTAGTGCAAATTATTACAGAAATCTTTAAGTAACTATAAATATCGACCGACTAGCTATTAGGGGATAGTGTATTATGTTGTATTATAAACCGGTTTTTAGTCATTGCGTTCGGTCTGCCAAGTTCCTTTAACTCCTTTAACACTTTTAACTCCAAACGACCCTTTTACCGTTAGGTTTAGTCCGATTAGTGACAGTTTAACACGCTTAAATGTCATTTAAAAGCACCCTAAAATTTGTCCCGCTCCAGCCCCTGACTGACCGAACTCGCCTACTAGACTGAGTTCGAAGGATCATAATAATAGTCCTGAACATAAAATCTATTTTTTAATAATTGCCGGGATTTTACCAAATAAAAAAAATTATTTCGTGATTGTGAAAACGGTCCAATCGTTTTATATGCCATTTATAATATTATAAAAATGTTAACTCTAGGACTCATTTTGGAGTATGAGCATACTTTATTTCAATACTTTTATTGTACTGTTTCATAAAGTATTACATTTTATTTTTATCGAAAATTGACTTTGTTTCCTGGACCAAAGTAAAGAATGTAGATGCAGATGGTAACAACAAAAACGATAGCTTGCCTCACATTAAATATAAATATTTCCTAAAACAAATAATTTGGTTTATATACGGGTAGTAATACGAGGGATGTTTATAATTTCAAGTCACGAATATAGACTCGTTTCAAAATATATTGCCACAATAATAGCGTCACATTGAGTCGGAGTGGGACGCTTGACGTGTCGCAATTCACAATATATTTTAAAACTATTCTACCTAATTAATAAATTGTGATTTTGAAGTATCGAATGAAAACTATATTCTCATTGGTTAAAGATGGAAGTTTTTGTCATTTGAATGTTCAAGAATATTAATTGTGATTAATTGGTTGAATACCGAAGTTATCTGTTATCTGATGTTGGTACTAACCTAATGTTTTTGGGTAATTTTGACTGTCATTTCCTGGAATTTCCAGGCCCGCATAAATATTTATCTTATTAAAGTACAAAAACCGTACAATAGATATTATGAGTAGGTATTTAACATTCATTTATCTTATCTTAGGTAGTTATTTCCTAGAAACATGTCCCTGATTGTCACTAACACATTACCGTATATCTGTGCCAATATGACGTCACGACTTTTAATATACTTAATAAAGGCTGGGGGAAGGAGTTAAGAGTCTATAAATTTACAAACAAGCTTACGGGTATTTAGTTTTCAAAATTACATCACACGTTTCTGAAGTGTTTTATTGTGCTGTTTGTTTTTAATAAGTGTTATTTTCTTTAATAGAAAATTGATTTATTTGTGCCAAGTGTCCTAGTGAGTTTCATTGTACATTTTAATCAGTTTTATTTTTGGATAAATTGATATCGACTTCCTGCATAGAAGGTAGGTAGTATTTTTTTCTATCACTCTCGAGTTCGTCATTGAATAAAAAAATTAAACGCTATAATTTTAACATTCAAATATTTGCAATTAAAAAATAATATTACGTATTAAATTTGACAATAAAAAAACTTGTTATTTAATAATAATGTTTTATTATTCTAAATATTATTTTTCCTAGATCAATATCCAAAGTAGGTAGGCTTTTGAACATTAAAATCTAAATAAAAAGTTGACGTTTTCTGCGAATTGTCATAATTTGACATTATTGGCGCACATTACCTAATATTCAAAGCCATTTCCATGCTTAAAAATAGAAGATGGTGACATTCATTTAAAAGAAAACCATAACTACTTTTACCAGGTGAAAAATTTCAATATGTTAAAATAATTCATGATTTTTAAGAAATGTGCTAGAAATGATACTACAATATTAATATTCTTTTTATGTTTGATTTTCTAATAATGATTTTATATACTTTTAGATTCAAGGACAGCTAGGTATAGCTCATAGAAAATTGTGCTACTTTGTAGTATATACTGGAGATGAAAATCCAATATTTGTTGAAAAAATTCATATTCAACCCATTTTTTTTTTAAAATATGGTTGAAAAATTAGAAAAATTTTACTCGGAATATATGGCACCTGAGATAATTTTAAATAGAAGAGGACGAGGATTAAAATGTCTGGATACCCCATATAATGAAACTTAAAGTGCAAAGATTAGCAAATTTATAAAAATAATAATTTAATGGACTTTAATGATACAAGTACTTGAAATAATGGTTTCTTTGCGCAGAAGCATGTTCATACGTAATTTGCAATTGGTAATCACTAATCACAGATGGAAAAGTATATACGTCAACGATATGTTCTCTTATTTTTGAATTATTTTAACAGGTATAATATATGGTATGTTACTTATAGTATAGATTTTTTTATTTCTCGACCTAATTTATTTGTTACGTCTTCAGCAATTGTCGCTTTCAGTTGACATAAACGAAATTGATAAAAAGTGTTTTTCGCATTTTATTTTGACTGTTTCTCTTACTTTCGAATAGAAACTGAGCTTTGTAAACATAAAATGATGAATATGTCAAACTAAAACTGACGGTAAAATGAAACATTGAGTATCGTTAAATGCAACTTTTGAACTAGTTTTAAAAATAGCATTAAAATGATATTATCATTCACAATGTACTAATTGTAACAACCAGTTTGCCTAAATACCATTTGCAACTACTGATAGGTCTTTAGCTACTGTTACTATACTATTAAGGGATAAAGGCAGCGCTTGTCACCAGCCCTAGGGTCCTGGAGTCCTGAAGGAACATCCATTCGCCAGTGGCAAAATAAAATAATAAAAGAAAATAATAAAAATACAAAAAAAACATCCCTTAATAGCATATGTCGAGCGGTTTTGGCAACTGACTTAAGACTCTCAAGTCCTTAAGGGTAGGAACGCCGAGGCTTAACATGCTCGGAATATTTCTTACTGGTTTTTGGAAAGAGGTGAGAATAAAATAGGTTAATAACAATAACATGTATATTTAAATATAAGTAAAAAATGAATAACAAATTATAATAAATCAAAACAATATCAATTTTTGAAATACGACAAGCAAAAATTACTACCCATAATTATAAATCTTTATTATGATAAACCATGTTATTATAATATAATATATGATAAAACTTTAATATAATGAAAACTTTTACATCAAAAAAACTCTTTATATGATAAAACCCTTAAAACTGATAAACATTTAATAAGTAAACTTGGGACGAAAATGAAAGAATTGGCATTTGAAGAAAGACTAATGAACTGTTTTAAAATACATAACCCAAACAAGAGATTTAAACATGTTAAAATAAAATAGATATTACCTTTGAAACTAAAACACTACACACACACTTTACTATATATAATAAATACTAATAATTACTAAGTTACATTTTTGGGCATAGGTTTGGCCCAACGGCCGCCCCTTGTCTTTTTTTGTGTCAACGATTGACTCTCTATTTATATCAACCTTAACGTGATTATTTTAAAAAGAAACTCTACTTATTTATTTTTAATGATTATTCGCACGATTTGTCCTTTAATTTTCTAGTACAATGAACTATTTCTAATTGTTTGGTTTTAATAAATATGTTGTATTAATTTAATAGATATTAAAAATATTAGATATTTTTGGGATTTTTGTTAAATTCTATATATTTTAAAAATAATAATGCCAATTATTACTATACTTTTAGTTGATAAATAACCGATAATCATACATCATATAACAAATAGGCGCGTGTCAAAAGGTCACCGGCGAAAAAAGAGTGCCGATGAAAAAAGGTCGTTTCCAATTGTATCATATAAACAGTATCAGAGGCAGTATTATCATCTCGTATATCCCCCGTAAACACACATAATATAAACGGAAATAATCAAATACTAGTCAAAATATTATCGATCGGAGCACCATCTTTATTACATTACATGAAGTAATTATTGAAGGGGGTTATTTTACATGATTGGTTTTTATTGAAAATAATAAATTTATTAATTTTCAATAGTAAGGTGACCTAAGTTAGACCTTTATTTTTAATTTGGCCAATAATTAGATTTTTAAACACTACATATTCGGAAAACTGTCGATTTAACTTTTGGTGTACACATACTCTTTTAGTACACAGGGATACCCCGTCCTTAAGAAACATTGCTCAAAAATATTTACTTGCTTTCCTTGTTAAACTAAGACATGGGTTGTCAGATGAGTTCCCAATCTGATATAAATATACATAAAGAGACAATATAGAGAGCCAATCCTCCAGTCAAAATAAACATTTCATTCGATCGTTATTCATTTCCCTAAATCCTACTTAGACCTATCGTATAACGAACTTTTTTTGTAATGAAATAATGTATGACTCTGTATGTGAAATAATAAGATTTTTTTGATAAACAACTCAAAAGGTAAAAGGCAATTATTTTCTATTTTTTGTCAACAATTTCAACATTGTGTTGATTTTTTCACCTTACATATTCAAACGCAATCACCCTGTAACTACAAAATAATTTTGGCTGCCCTCAAATAGTACAAAGGGTATATTTCTAATCCAACACAGTGTGTCAAATTATCTAATATACAGTATTTCTCTGAAACATATCCACCTATGTCAGTATATTTATTGTTTAAAATTCATATATTTGGTACATATTAAGTTATATTTGGAAAACTATTCATAGGATCTAATTTTACCAATAAGAATTTTAAAATAGTACATCGAGTACTCTACGATATCAAATATTGAGAAACTTTGACGGTGTTTTTTTTTTCGGTATTTCAGCTATTTTTGTTCGGTGGAAATACCTACTTTGACCAAAAAAGATCTAAATCACTAATCACCCTGTAAGGGGCAATATTTTAATTATAATAGTTAAGTATGTATTTTGACTATACAGAATGAGCAAATAACTTCCAAATATATTTAAGGGTGATTTATGGTGTCCATTTTGAAGAATTAGGGATTTCTAACTTCAACACCCTGTATCTCAAAATCTAGTCATAGGATACGATTGGGCCCATAAACACTTTTGATGGGGACATCAAGTTATTTAACATATCAAAAATTCAGACATTTTGATGGTACTCCCGTTTGCATAAGAAAAGTGCGTGGTCCTTTAAGGACGTATGTCCTAAATACAAAATCGACCGCGAGCATTTATGAGTATTTTAACTGCTCTATTCATTTTAGTATAGTACGAGCACGAGATAAAGTGTGACTTTAAAGCCAGCTGACAACATTAAAAAAAATAATGATACTGATACATTAAATATAGTAGAGGAGCATTCAAGAGAATGAGTATACTTATTTTATTTTTACTTCCCTCGATAAAAGGAAAGTATTGTAATGATTAAAATTTAAATTTTTACGTTTTTGGGTCCCTAGATTACGAAAAACATGTTTTCTTCATTTCATCGGTCTGTCTGCCGTCCGCCGTCTGTTGTCTGCCGTCTGCCTGTTGGCGTGGTGCTCAAAACCAGCTTAAGAGAAAAAATTCAAATGTTGGATAGAGGTAAGACTTTCTCTTGGCTTAAAACCGGTTATACTTACCGGTTAGTTATATACAGAGTGAGCAATTAAAAAAAAAACACTTATTTTTATAAGTTAGCAGATTTCGACTAAAATTGATTTCTGATAAAATTGTTGTCTGATCAAAGATAACAGATAATGAATTACTTTTTAAAAATTAAAATGGTTTTCCTGTTTTTACAATTTATACAGGGTGTCTTTTAATGTTATTTTAATATTGTAGGGTGTGATTTCTCAGGTTATTCTATAAAGACAAGTTAATATGAACATGTATCCGCAACTGCTTCAATTTTTTGCTACATGGAGTTGAAAATTTGTTTTTTAAAGGGATATTTTTTAGTACCTCTGAAAATAGTTAGGATATAATTTTCAATTTTGGCATGTGTTAATAGGATATAAAACCACATATTTCAATTAGAAAATTTATATTATTGCTCTACTAGTAGCGTCTCTGCAAACATGTCATCTGATATTTTCTACAAAAAAAGTAGTACGCTACTGACATAATTCCATGTTGATATTTTAACACATTTGACTGGTCAATTCTACATCTATGTAGTATCTTGTATTTTTCTCGCCAGCTGCTCGGTTCTAGATTAAAATACTTAAAATTGATCGTCAATACTACAAAATTTAATTGATGAACGATAAGATAAACGTCACTGGTAAAGAAATAAAATAACTTTTTTGTCTAAAGTATGTGGTTTTATATTCTATAAAAAATACAAAAATAAGGGGGAAATATCCATGGTATTCAGCAATACTATCTATGGCGTATACTTTTTAAATTGGTTCGTCCGTAAAACTTTAAGAAGTTCTTCTTTCTTATAGCTGTGTTGAAAATTCAAATCATTGTTCATATCCGCTTTCGTCATCGTTTTGAATGTACTCCTAAACAATCTGCGTCTTAACTAACTCGTAGTAGATTAAAAATCTACTCAATAAGAAATTCATTTTTTGTGAAAATAAATACTTGTCTATATTTCTCTCTTTTTATATCGATGCAAATATATTTATTTAATGCCAACCTATCAAATGTTTTATATCCCTAATCGAAAAGACGTCATTGAATATAGAATACTCTAGTTCCTTTCACCGTCCTTCAGAAATTTGCTTTCATGTACCAAACACAAACCTCCAGTAATAAGGGCTCAAAGGTTAAGGACACGAAAATTGCGCCAGCAGTTTTGTAACAAAAGAAATCTTTAGTACTCACCATCTACGTACAATGGCAGATGGGCCAGAACTGTACCAAAAAAACAATTTATAATTTTACCTTCCAAATGCACTGATTTTATATCAAGATTACCACATGAAGATGAAATTGATATAAATGAAATCATAAACTTAATTTATATTAAACCAACGTTTATCTCAAAGTGTCGTATTGGTGGAGAACGCAATGTATTAAAATGGCGTGCTATTTAATAGGTAAATTTTAAAAATTATGTGAAAATTTGCAAATTTAAATCAAACTTTTTGTTAGTGATAAGAATTGATTTAAAATAAATTTCTGATAATATGAAATTATATTAAATGTTTAATTCATTCTTGTAACATTGGTGTTTATAATTATATCTCAGTTTGCTTGTAATTTTTCTTAATTATAATAAAAAGCATGATTTTCTAACACCTTATTAACTGATGATAACGACTGCCATTTTAAGTCATTTTAGCATCCTTAATATAATTTTTTATATCTATAAAAATACTACGAACGTTGAAGGCGATTCCCTATTGAATACATCATTCCCACTAGAATTCTACAAAATTCGTTATCTTCTGACTTCTGAACGATTTATCATTTTAGAGGTCGAACAATTTTTTTTCGAAACCTTTAGGTAAAATACTTGCCTTGACAGAAAGTAAAAGAATTTTAGCCGTTACGAAATATTATTTAATATATGGGGTACATAAATAATGCTTATTATTAATAAACCTATGTTGTTTAATATCCATTTTTGTTCGTATCATTTTATATTATCTGCTAATAATATATACAGTTGAGGTGGTGGTTAATCTTTACTCATGTGTCATCAATTTAAGATATTTTAAAATATATAAACACCACAAGGGAAAAAGGGGGAATGTCACAATATATCAAAAATTGAGCTGATACCTTTTAGCTTTTAGCTAAATGCCGATATTTTATTATAACCATAGATTATACAAACCTTAGATGGAACACAAGACACTGCGCATAATCCCACTTCGAAATTATTCCACACCCACCAATCCCAATTGAGAACATCACATATCAGAGGGTTGTCCATCCAAATTTAATGTGTCAACGAGAATTAATTTGGTATTTTAGTGACTTAAATTTTGGAAATTAATGTTGAAAATGCCAAGATGTGTTGTAAAAAGCTTTATTTATAATAAAAGTGCGAAGTGTGAGGGAGATAAAAGAAACTTACGTTTATTTCGGTGAGTTATTTAATGTTTAAAGATTCTGTCGACGGCCATATTTATTGATTTGAAAATAAATAGAATCGGATTTGGTTATTGGTACATGTTATAAATAGCAAATAAAGGTTATTATTATGAACTGTTCACTATTTCTTGTTTCATGGGGAATCTTTTTTCAGGAAGTGGAAAGAGTAACATACTATCAAATACAAAAAAAAATTAATTACATTGCCAATTTATTCGTTTCAAACTTTACAACTGGTTTTAATTTCTTAGTATTTCTCTATAAGGAGGATATGATTTTGCTTGAGGACTTTACTTTATTTTTTATGGGTGAAATGGATTTTCGATAATTCTTGCAAGGAATATTTGGAATTAATCAAAAATAAATTAACAAGAAATGATGTTCTTGTGCATTTTCAGCCTGAGTTGCCATTAAATTAATCGTAAATGCTTCAAATGTGGGAATAAGGCAATACCTCCTAAAATATAAATATAAATTATATTTTATGAGGTATTGAATAAGGGCCATGATATGTCATTTTTTTGAAAAAAATATTGAGGAACCTTTAGCTTCTGCTTCGCATACCTTATCAAAGTCTAAACAAAAATATTCCCAAATTGAAAGAGAGGGCCTTGCAATAATTTTTGGCTTAAATAAATTTGATGAATATTTATATGGACATTTATTTACCCTAGTGTGACACCCTTTTCTTCGCCCCTAAAAATAAAGAAAAGGGGTTGAGGTGGCGCTAGGCTGTTCTTCGAACAAGGGTTGCTCAGGCGCCAGTTTTGGTAACGCAGTCTACCCTGCGGCCCTGGGGTGCACTTAGAGTACACCCTCAGCAGACTCAGTGGAGTCCAGGTACAAACAAAAAAAATAAATAAAACGACCAGACCTTCACTGTTTAGTTGACCTACACTGGGGTAATAAAGTAAAGATAAAAATAAAATTTTTCACTGCACTTTTACCTATTAGTAACTAAGCTCTGAAAACGGAAAAAGTAAAGGGGTAATTCAAAATTAAACTTAGGAATTATAATCAAAAATATATTTACCAATAAAATAAATAAGTAATAAATAAAATAAAACAAATGGAACCTGGGTAAATCAGTATATATATTTAACAACGGTAATACAATAAAAGTGGAATAAATGTGTTTTTGATAAAATAAACGGTCTCGGTATCAACAGAAAAGTGCTATAACGGTAAAATTAACTATGACTTATAATTTGAAATCGCTCCGCTCGTCCCGTAAATATTTACTCGTTACACAAAATAAGGCATTTCGTAACTGGTTACATAAATAGCTATTAAATAAGTTCTTTATATTTTAAATCATTGAACAGTATTTTCCGTAAATAATTAAATCATAAATAATTACCGGCATATAAGTACCAAAACATTTTTTTCTCTTCGAAGAGTAGGCCTATGTCAAATAAACTTAAAATATTATAACGAACGAAAGGGTAACCCATTTCTAATAAAATTAATTATTTATTTTATTTTGGTGTGATCGTAGAAAAAATCTTGTGTGCGTGTACTTTGGCTGTTTCAATAACGTTTTCTCTTAACAGCTATTTTGTTACAATAATTTTATATTCTTTTACTTATGGTCGATTTCACCGTTTTGTTAAACGAAGATACTAAACGAAGATTAAAATGACATTTTTATATTAACAAAAACGAAGTTTAAATTACTAAACGGAGATTAAAATGACATTTTTACATTAACAATGTCATTTTAATCTTCGTTTAGTAATTTAAACTTCGTTTAACACAAAGGTGGAATCGGCCCTTAGCTACTAGCTATATATTGATAAAGTGTTATTGCTCTCATCATAAATGAATCGTGCTAACAAATAAAGTCAAAAAAACGTCTCATAATTTTTCATCTTTTAGTTACCTACCAAAATTAAGTACTACAATACAAATATTTAAGTACGGCCCAGAACATCTCCCTACCCCTTCCACCCAGTTTTTCGGTTTTGGCAAAATTCGCGCAGCGACAAATGCTTCCTATGTTACCTCTACCCTTTCAAACCTCTTTGATTATAACCAAACCTCCAAGACAAGTAGCTAGTATAGTCACCTAATATTAGCGATTCTAAATATCAGGCACAGGGGAATAACGAGGAATGTCCACATTATAAATGGTATAAAGGGGAAATGTCCAAGTTTTGTATTCGATCGCTATTATCGTAAACTTTTAAAGACAGTATCATTTAGTTGTTTGGACGTGTCACACGTGTTGTTGAATTTTTTGCAAGTCAGTGCCTATTTTAATATACCTAAATAAATAGAAAAATGGAAGAATTAGAAGAACAACAGAGCGAAGTATTAAATATTAGGAAGTTTAGGAAAATATCAAGTCATGGGCGACTTCAAGATGTTAATAAAAAACTAAAGTTAACGACTCATGAATTAGGGGACGATTGTCTATGTAAGAGACTAAAGTGTTTTCAAAAAAACCAGTATTAAAGAAAGACAAGTCATTTTAAACAACTTTAATCAACGGAATTCAATTACCCAACAAAATTTATACTTATGTGGACTAATATCATGTAAGACTATCCAACGAAGACGTCCACGAAAGTCTGAAGATACCGCATTACTGCACGACAAGTCTTATTCATATCATGTCAAAATCAAAAGGGACGCAGATATTTTGAAGATACCTGTATGTTATAAGGCTTTTTTGTCCATACATGGCATTACTAAAAAGAAAATGGAGTACCTACAAAAATCTTTGAAAGCAACAGGTACTTATCCTACCGATTTAAGAGGTAAGCATTCAAATCGGCCTACAAAAAAGTCTGAAGAGACTATTGAAAGTGTAGAAAGTCACATACGATCATTTAAAGGATGTAAAAGTCATTATAGCCTTAAAAAAACAGATCGCCTATATTTAAGTGAAGACCTTAATATTGCAAAAATGTATAAATTGTATGGTGAAACATATCCAGATCAACCAGTTTCATACGAATTTTACAGAAAGACATTTAATACAAAATTTAACATGGCTTTTGGTTATCCACGTAAAGATACCTGTAGTGCTTGCGATCAATATACTGCTACTAAAAAAGACTTAATGCTAAAACTTAAGATCACACGATCTCCTGAAGTTACTATTAATTTACAAACATCTTTACAAACATTAGAAAACGAAAATATGCTACATAAAAAAGTGCATGTATTTTGCGATAGAAAGCGTGCTTTGAAAATTCAATGTCAAAAAGATGGTGAAACTGAAGCCATTTGTATGGATTTCGCAAAAAATTTTCAAGTTCCAAACATTACTACAAATGATGTGTACTACAAAAGGCAGTTATCGCTTTATTTGTTTAATATACACATTTTGGCAAATGACGAGGTTGTATTTTACGTATATCCCGAAGCTATGAGGTAATTTCAATGTTACATCCCTTTATTGAAAATTTTTTAGTTCGAGGAATTAAGCACTTGGAAATATTTTGTGATTCCTGCGGAGGTCAGTACAAAAATTATAATCTAATCAAATACATACATTATATTGTTAATGTACGAAAGAAACTGGAGTCTATTAAAATTACTTTTCCAATTCGAGGACATTCCTATTTAGAATGCGATAGGGATATGTCAGTTATAAACCAAAAATATGCTGCTGAACTTCCACATCATTGGGTACAAGAAATTGAAAAATCTAGGATTAAGTTATCATCGTTTCATGTAGAGGACCTTGAAAATAATCAGGATATTATCAGAGATTGGAGAACCTTTTTTGAAAAATTATATTATAAGAAAAAGTGTCGGTTTCCTACATGCCCTATAAGGGAAATAAAAACCAGCGATGAGCATCCGCATAGATCGTCATTTAATGGAGCATGGGACCAATCCGTTATATTACCCCCCAATCAGAAAAGGATAAATACAGAATTAAACAAGCACGAATTTTTGTATCCTGACCGTAAGTATGAAGGTAAGATTATTTAACTTTCTAATAATTGTGGTTTGGGAAATTTTAAAAATATATAAATGAAAATTAAATAAAATTTACCTTTATTAATTTCCAAGAACTGCGACTATATCTGGAGTCAAAAAAATAAGGAACAGGAATATTTGGGTAAAAAGGGGAAAAATTGGGATTTATGGCTTACCAATAATCCTTTAATTTACTCTAAGTAGTAAATCACTAATTTTTAATTAATTTGCGGTGGAATTGTTTATCAAGCCGGCACTAATTTTTACACACATAAAACCGTGGTTTTTAATACGAAGGTTCAAAACGGACTGGACTCTTTTTCGACATGAGCTTAAAAATATCTTTTAATAAAAAGAATTAAAATTAAATTGATTTATAAACGTGGACTGTAGGCAACCAATTTTACTTAAAGAGTTTAATAAAAATACAAATGGCCGTAACATCCTGCCCGGGCGAAGTTTAATTTATATTCAAGCAATCACATTGTATATTACCAAACTTAATAATTAAAACAAAATTAAATATATTAAATTCTACGAATCACTTAATTCATTATACTTTCGGAATGAAAGAGGTACCCATTAAACAAAAAATAAAGGAAATTAGTTTGTTAATAAAAAAAAATAATTTCAACAATAGACGAGACAAAACAAAATTAAACAATATTGCTGTCTTATTGATTCGGAAGTGGACAAAGTTTGACAACTAGACGAGTGTAGGTCCCGTTCTGAGTTCTCACAGTAGCTACACGAATGACTCCATCATTACCAGGGTGTACCTTATCAACAATGGCTAAAGGCCACTGCAAAGGAGGCAAATTATTTTGTAAAATAATAACAATCATATATTCTTTAATTGGATTAGATGGGGTATTCCATGTTTGACGAATTTGTAGGTGGTTAAATTCTACAATTTCACCAGTAAAAACATCAACAAATTAATATTTTACATCTACTAAATAAATAAACAATTCTCAAATAGTTCGACTGCTTTTTACCCTAATATAATGTGAAGTCATAAAACTATAAATAGCATTTTTCTCAGAATACCGAACGTCGAACACCTGTGTTTTCAGGTGCACAGCGGTGCATTGGAACAAAATGAGTGTCCGGCGCATAGTTAACGAAACACAAATGACGTATTTCATTAGGTCATGATGTTTTCATTGGTTGAAACCGAATAGGTGCGTCAACTATACCCCGGACACTCATTTCGGTCGAACAGTATATATTAAGGCGAGCTCGACGCGAACGGCATTCAGTAGTTGTCTTATTGCCACAAACGAGTTCAGTTGTCTTATTGCCACCAACGATCAACGATTCAGTTGTGCTTTTGCCATCATCGCGTTCAGGTGCTTTCTGCCGACGGCACGTTACTTTCTACATTTTTACAAGCGTTTAATGCAGTTTATTTTCTGGTGCAATTTATATCTTCTACAATTATTATGGCATAAGAAATTCTAAAAACAAATGTTTTCAAGCTGGTACCTAAAAAATCAACTGTATTAGTTAATGAAATTGTAATGAACTAAAATTGTAAATATTTAAAACTGTTTAGTGAAGATAAGAAAATTATTATATCTAAATGGAATCAACCACTATGTATTTAATTCAGTGAAAATAGTGAATTAAAAACACTTCTTTTTCTACTACCTATGACTCGTTAGTTATTTCTACAAAAGAACCCAATTCTTCTAACACCAGCGACATATGCTACAGAACATTTTTACCAAAGAAATATTCGGAAGTAACACCGGTATTTTTTCAGTAGGGTAGAGAGATACTCATTGTGCCATCTTTTCCAAAAATGATTTACTAAAGTATCCAAAAGTTTATAACGATTGACAGGATGTATATTTTCTGGTACATTTTCAGAAGGAAATGAATTTAAGGGGGCTCCATACAAAAAATGTGCGGGGGTTAAAGCAACTGGCGCATGAGGGTCATCACTTAAAATATATATGGGTCTACTGTTTAGTAACGCTTCAATATGGGTAATTACAGTTATAAATTCTTCATAATTCAGAATTTGAGATCCAATGACCTTAGACAAATGCGTCTTTACACTTTTAATATAGCTTTCCCAAAGGCCACCAAAATGGCTAGCCGTAGGGGCATTTTTTACCCAGTCTATCTTATTTAATATTAATTCCCTTTGGAAAGCATCATTAATTCTTGGGATCGAAGAAGTTCATGTATTTCATTTAATCGGGTTTTAGCACCAACAAAATTTGTGCCATTGTCGGAAAACAATTTTGCAATATTACTACGATGAGATAAAAATCTCTTAAGGGCTGCTAAAAAACAATCGGTGGATAACGAAGATGCTAGTCCAAATGTATTGCTTTAGTAGCTAAACAGACGAATAGACAAACATATGCCTTTTGCGACTTAATTCCTCTTCGTCGTCCTAAAGTAATATTATAAGCACCTGTAAAATCTACGCCAGTAGATAAGAATGCTTTAGTTTCATTTACCCTTTCCGAAGGCAAATCTGCCATAAAAGGAAAAGTGGGTTTCGGGTTAAATTTAAAACAATGGTTACATTTTCAGACACATTGACGTGTGAGAGACCTAGCAGAAAGTATCCAATATCTTTGTCTTAAAAGAGAATGTAACAAATGAGGACCAGTATGACAATAGAGTTTATGGTAATAATTAACTAATAAAGTTACAAAATGATTTGATTTGGGCAATATAATTGGATGGAGATAATCATAATCGATTTTAGCATTATTCAATCTACCCCTACTCGAATAATTCCATCCTTTATATATGGGTTGAGACGCCGAAGATGGGTCTTTAAGGGTTTTCCACTTAGGATTCTATTATACTCTTCAAAAAAGTGATGTTTCTGAATTGTTTGAATTAAGAAATTTTCGGCTATTTTTAACTGAGAATTAGTAATTAGAGACTGTCTTGGCAAAATCTTGACAAATTTCAAGACATATATAGTAGAATTCAACAACTTTGACCACGAAGAAAAATGTTCGATCAGAGTGCACAAGGGAGAGGTAGAAGGTTTAGAAACCAAACAAATCATGGTTTCGGAATTAATAACCTCAAAATCCTCTTCAATAGGCAACTTTAACGATTGAATCGGCCACTGAGATGTCAGAATATAACCAGGAGGGACCTGATATCCAGGTTGGATGATTAACAAAGGCAATAGGATTCAAACCTCGACTAGCACAATCTACAGCATTTTCGAAACCTGGAACAAAATACCAATGAGCGGGATCTAATTTATTATGAATTTTAGTGACACGATTGGAAATAAAAGTTTTCCACTTCTTAGGATTAGATTGAAGCCAATGAAGAGTTATCATTGAGTCAGATAAGGCAAAAATGTTATCAATGGTTATACGACTAGAGAATGTGTCTCTAGCATGTGTTAGGAGTTTCGATAGAAGAACTGCAGCACATAATTCTAAACGAGGAAAGGTAACTGCTGACATAGGAGCAATTCTAGCTTAAAAATAAAGAAAGGATATATTAGTCTGTCCTACAGGATTAACGGAACGAACATATATGACAGCAACATATCCGACTTTACTGGCACCGGCAAATCCTATCAAGAAAACAACAGAATTTTGATATATGGCTACATGTCGGGGAATTTCGAATTTACTTAAATCTGACAACTCATTATGGAGCTTAATCCATTTTTGTTTAAGATCGGTTGGAGCTGGTTGGTCCCAATCAAATCCTAACTCCCACAAAGTTTTCATCATTAATTTTATTAACAATAAAAAAGGTGATAGAAATCCTAATGGATCAAAGGTACGAGCTACTAGTGATAACATATTTCTTTTAGTGCCAAGGCAATTTGAAATTGATATTTCAAATATAAATGTACCAACAGTGGGGTTTCACTGTAATCCTAGAATTTTCAGGGTTCTATCCCCAAACTCTTTCGGTTCTTCTAATTTTAAATTATCTGGGATACTTGATAAAAATTTCGAGGAATTTGACATCCATTTAATTATTTGGAATCCGCCGGAGTTAAATAAAGAAATTATTTCATTACAAGTCCTAACAGCTGCATCTACATTCGAAAAACTACTCAGAAAATCATCCATGTACATATCTCGTTGTAATGGAACAGTGGCGTCAGGAAAGTTATGTGACTCATCTTCGATGAGTTTTTTAACTGTTCGAAGACTTAGAAAGGAAGACGATTTAACTCCAAATGTAACACAATTTAGCTGATAAATGGAGAGCGGTTGTTGTGGATCAAATCTCCACAAAACTCTTTGGTATTGTCTATGTTCAGGAACTATTTTTATTTGTCTATACATTTGACGAATATCGGAAGTGACGGCTACTGGGAATAAACGAAAATTTAGCAATATTGTCACTGGGTTGATTTGCAATTTAGGACCCGTATAAAGAATATCATTTAACGATTTGTATTTATTAGTTTTCATACTAGCATCAAAGACGATTCTACAAGGCGTGGATATACTATCTAATTTAAATACGCAGTGATGCGGAATATAATAGGCAGGGACGTTAATAGAAGCAGGCGATACAAGGGACATGTGTCCTTGATCAATATAATCCTTAAAGTTAGAACAATACGTGTGTCTAAGGTCGGGAAATTTTTCTACTTTTCTTTCTAAGGTTAATAAACATTTATTAGCTAATGAGAACGATTCTCCTAAATGAATGGAGTTTTCCTTAAAAGGTAAGGCAACACTGTATCTACCTGTATGATCACGTTTCGTAGTTGCTACAAATATTTGTTCACAAACTTATCCTTGGCTGGTTCAGAAAAATCTTCCAATTTCCACAAATTTTCAACAAGATTATCTAAGTTAGATCCTACATTTAAGAACTCTCCATAATTTTGATTTATGAAATTATTTGCTAAAGGACTAGCTGAACCAATCACGATATAACCTAAAGATGTTTCAAATGCAGTTAGGGTATCTTTAGGACCTCTTATTTTACTATTACCCATTATTTCTGCAAATACTGTAGCTCCTATTATCCCATCAATATTTCCAGGTAAATGAAAATTTGGATCAGCTAGCGTTATATTTTTAAGATGCTCTAAACTACAATCTCTGGTAGAGAAGGGGTAACTTTTTCAATTAATAAAATTTCTAAATCAAGTTTTATGTCTGGCTTAACCCTTGAATAAATAGTCATATTTGTTTTACCATTTATAGATTGGGCATTACCGCCTATACCAAAAACACTTGAATTTGAATTGGAAAATGGTAAACCTAATCTTTGACAACAAGCCATCGTCAAAAGATTAGACATAGATCCATTATCTAGTAGCATACGAACATTTTGGAATTTATTCCATTTGTCAATCACTCGTACAACAACAGTACTCAAAACAACGATTTGGCTTTTATTTTTGAATTTATTTAAAAGGGTACAATACATTTGGGAACTTTGAGAACCCGGCTGTGGGTTAATTTGGGAGGAGTTACTTGTATTAGCGTGTGCTAGTATAACTTCATCAGCGCAATTACCGATGGAGGATTCATTAACTTTATGAAGTAGTGTATGATGCTTCATATGACATTGTGAACATCTAAATTTCGAAGGACATATACCGACTCTATGATTATTTTAAAAACAGTTGATACATAGATTTTTGTCCTTTACCAATTTAATTTTTTTATTAAATGGCCAACTTTTAAATACATTACAGTCCTTTAGGTAATGCTGTTCTCTAAGGCAAACAAGGCAACTAAACTTAGGCATGGTATTATGAGTTAAGAAGGTTTTAGAATGTCTCGAATATTCGTTGGCTTTGGAAGAATGTGGAGGTAAATGAAAATTTCTAGTTTTCTCAGGTTTAACAACTATACGACTTTGGTGACGAATAAATTTTATTAATTTATCATATTTGGGTACATCATCATTGGGTCTAATTAGTTCAAATGAGTTGATAGTTTCTTGTGGTAATTTGGAGATGGCAATATAATATAAAATATAATCCTGTAAATCATTCAAATTTAATGGCTTTATAGCAGTTACATTAGTATCAAATTTTTCCAAGAAGGTTTGTTAACTAGAAGGGTTACTAACAGACAGACCTTTAAAATTCCATAAACGATCTAAATATAAATTGGCTAAATATTTTTTTTCATTATAGGTTTCTTCTAACAAATGCCAAATTAAATGATAATTGGAAGGAATGGCTTCAAAATTATTACAAGTTTTTAAAGCTTTACCTGAAAGGCTACCCAGCAAATAATTAAGTTTTTCGGCTTTAATAAATTTAGTTTTGGAATGAACTAAATGCTTAAAGTTTTCATTGAAAACTGGCCACAATGCAATGTCCTCCCCATCAAACTTGAATAATTCTATTTTAGGCATGTGAATTTTTGGATGATTATTATTACCGGCTTGAATATTACTACTACTACTACTATTAGACACTGTTTGTAAATGGTCCGTTGTCGGCTTAGGTAATAACTTAGCAGCATAATATTCAATGACACCATATAATTCTTCAAAAGAATCAAGTAAACTATAGTGTACAGGTTGGTCAGGAAACAACTTTTGTTTTAATATAACAATGTCCTGTATAATGGTATTATAGGCTTCTACAGTTTTAGGAAAATTAAGATAAAGAATGTCAAAACTTTTTATTCTAGAATTATTATTGGGATCATTTTCAAGTGCGTGACCTTTATCATAGCACTGTTGAACTTTTAGAAAAAGAGATTCTCTTTTTCCTAAAAGTCTTTCTAATTTTAATTCATCGGCCGTTTTATCTGGCATTTTAATCTAAATATCTATTTATTTTAACGGAAATCAACAATTTACTGTGATATCGGCAATTTACAAATAATAAAGGCAAAAAAAATCAACAAAAAAATTGGTAATATACGAATCGATGCTCGAACTATACTTCAAATCACAGCGAAAAAATCCAAATTGGCAAGGTCACGATGGCTTGCGACTACAATTCGCGTAACTGCGATATATAGCTGAATTACAAAAAATTTAAAATCCGGGTCGAAGTGGCCAAAAATGGTTTGGGAAATTTTAAAAAAATTAAAATTAAATAAAATTTAGCTTTATTAATTTCCAAGAACTGCGACTATATCTGGAGTCTGACTTGCCATCACTTTATTGAAAATTTTCTAGTTCGAGGAATTAAGCACTTGGAAATATTTTGTGATTCCTGCGGAGATCAGAACAAACATTATAATCTAATTAAATACATACATTATATTGTTAATGTACGAAAGAAACTGGAGTCTGTTAAAATTACTTTTCCAATTCGAGGACATTCCTATTTAGAATGCGATAGGGATATGGCAGTTATAAACCAAAAATATGCTGCTGAACTTCCACATCATTGGGTACAAGAAATTGAAAAATATAGGATTAAGTTATCATCGTTTCATGTAGAGGACCTTGAAAATAATCAGGATATTATCAGAGATTGGAGAACCTTTTTTGAAAAATTATATTATAAGAAAAAGTGTCCGTTTCCTACACGCCCTATAAGGGAAATAAAAACCAGCGATGAGCATCCGCATAGATCGTCATTTAATGGAGCATGGGACCAATCCGTTATATTACCCCCCAATCAGAAAAGGATAAATACAGAATTAAACAAGCACGAATTTTGTATCCTGACCGCAAGTATGAAGGTAAGATTATTTAACTTTCTAATAATTGTGGTTTGGGAAATTTTAAAAATATATAAATGAAAATTAAATAAAATTTACCTTTATTAATTTCCAAGAACTGCGACTATATCTGGAGTCTGACTTGTCAAAAAAAATTAAGAACAGGAATATTTGGGTAAAAAGGGGAAAAATTGGGATTTATGGCTTACCAATAATCCTTTTACTCTAAGTAGTAAATCACTAATTTTTAATTAATTTGCGGTGGAATTGTTTATCAAGCCGGCACTTATTTTTACACACAAAAAATTGTGGTTTTTAATACGAAGGTTCAAAACGGACTGGACTCTTTTTCGACATGAGCTTAAAAATATCTTTTTATAAAAAGAATTAAAATTAAATTGATTTATGAACGTGGACTGTAGGCAACCAATTTTACTTGAAGAGTTTAATAAAAATACAAATGGCCGTAACAAATTGTTTACTCCTAACGCCATGAATCTATTTTTTTAAGGTCTTGTACGTATATCTACTGATAAGTTTCAAGATTTGCAAAATCTGAAAAAGTTGTGCTCCAAAGAAACTCAACAATACTAGGATAAATTACCTAATTCTGACAAAAAAAAAAACAAGAGAAGAAAAGCAAGAAGGAAAATAACAGTCCGATGTGACTAGACATTCCCCATTTATGTTATTAAAATTCAGGTTTTATTTTAGGACATTCCTCATTTTCTATTGTATATTTATTAATGTAGAGACATTCCCTGTTTTTACCGTGGATAATACGTTTTTTTTTTTATTATTTTACTTATTTGGTAAACAAAAAAAACTATTTTCTGTTGCAATATTACTATGTATTGTTTATTATAAGTTGAAAAATATATGTGTTGAATTGATTTAAATTTATCCACTAATTAAGGATCCTAAAGGTTTTAAACTTTAAAATTCGTTTTTCTCGAAACTTACTTTTTGTGACATTCCCCCTTTTTCCCTTGTGATCTTCATATATTTCATATAAGTCATTATTTTTCACGCTGAGAATGAAATAGTTTCTACTTAAAATATGGGGTGAATGTAAACAATACGGACACAACAATTTTCACTATATTCTTAATGCAAATGATACTACTTACTATTTTTGATCAATTTAATTGCGACAAAGCCAAAATAACCAAAGTTAATATAAAAATATTGTGTATTAATCAGAAAATAAATAATTTTTTTATATAACGTCAATTTTCTTAAAACACCTCTATTAATATCTATAGCCATGTTGCCAATTTTTTAAGTGCCTCTATTTGATTAAATATCGGACAATCGATAACACTATCAATGGTAACGTACGGTAGTCGAGTGTCAATTTCATAAAAATTATTAATTTATTTTGTTTCCTAAAAAACTCTTTTGAAATTAATTTCCAACCATATCCGGCGATTTATACATTCATTTTCATTGAATTGTAGAACATGTTGACTAAATATTAATATTGCATCATCTCTAAAATAATTTTTGGAAAACTTTTAAACTTAATTACATTGTGTAATCCAAAAGTTTTTAAACTTTTTTTGAAATATGAAATGTATCTTATTATTCATTGTCAATCAATGCCTTTAACAATTAAAGAGGATAGCTGAATTTGTTCAATTTCTGCTGAGTCAGCCGTGACGTGACGTCATCCCTGGATTCTTTCAACGGCTCAGCCGGAACTCATTTAAAATATACATCGATACAATACACTTTTTTTAATTTTATTGTAGCATTAAAACTACATATGCCGGAGCTGTTCGTCGGAGAGCGTGGCAGGTTCGAAATTAGATAATTAAATAAGTAAAAACTTAATCTTGAATGAATAAAAATGGTTAGGATTAAATTTAGAAAAATTGGTTATAGGGCGCCACTGGATTCTATAGTATATGAAGTTGCAGGCCTAGAATCCAGAGAAGCCTAGGAGTTCTATGAACTAGGTATCCTCTGTACAAATATATAATATTTGGATAGGTCTTTACGTAAAAAGTCTAAATAAAAACTCAATGATTTAACATTTATTAAACAACAGTTTAAAAAAAATAAAATAACAACAGGAAAATGAAAGACTTGACTATATCGCTACCTACTTAATACAAGGGAATTTGTCTCGATTGGCCAATTGACACTTACAACTAAAATTTAGTTTATGTAGGTAGACGCATTTACTTTAAATGTCTATTTAAAAACGTTGTCTGAACTAACTGACTGAAAAAAATAACTAAGCAAATAAAGAAGTATTAGGGGCTTATCTGTACAAGTCCACAAATGGACGCAGACACGTAGATCGCCTTAGCTGTCGACTTGACTCGCTTCTTGAGATTCAAGTTGGCCGATGACTATCGCGCCAAGGACAGGGACGAGGGACGAATCTGAATTTGCAGCACCTTAAGTTTCCTCAGCTTCTCGGGGTTGACTTTAACGCCAAAGACATGGATGATGGACGAATCAGAACTGATAGAACATCTATCCAAGTCTCCTCAGCTTCCAAGTTGAATTTGGTTTACATCTAATCCTCGAGGATATTTAACCAAAATCGTAACTGATTGGAAAAATGGACAACCCCAAATTGGTATCTTACGCTAACCAACGTAATTTTCCAAAACCAAAAAAAGGCCTTCACTTCTACCTGACTTGTCAGATCTTCACGTTCCCCGATCAACGATGATTCGATTTTTATCAAAATTTATCTTAGTAATGAATGTTGTATAAGCAGTAGGGCTAACTTATATTGAAATTACCATAAAAGTATGAATAAAAGAAGTTTAATGTAAAGTAATTATTTTAAAATGCTACACTATTTATTTTTAAACTAAAAGGTATTTCAGATATTCAAAACATAATTTTAACCAAAGTGTAATAATCAGAGATTTCAAAGAAATAACATTTAGGAAAAAAGGGACACCCAGTATGGTTAAAATTCGTTTCATCAGATATATTTGAAAACAATTTTTATGTAAGGTAATAAGACGTGGTTTTACAGGCATGTGCAAAAATGCTAAATCAGGAGTTTAATGAAATACAATGTATTTCTTAATGTTAGAACGGAAGTTGGTATCATATTTGTTTATATAGAGACGCGATTATATTTTATAACCTACATATAAGGCATCTTGCTGACACAGAAAAAATCGGGAACCATCTTTGAGCTTTGTTTCAAAGGAAGCGTGGAAATACACGTATGACCATTATGACTGGACATAAAAATTATAAACATTAATTGAAATGCCTCTTTTGTAAAGCGGCCATAATTAAAAAGGCGTACCAAAATATTTCCCAACAAAAAAAAAATTGTAATGAAGGCAGTCGGGATTAACTCATCGCGGGGGAACGACTCAAAATAGGTCTCACGAGGTCATATAATTAATTTTAGTTTTTTTGGTTTTTTTTAAAGAAATTTCGCGGCGCGAACGGTGATTGTGTAGTTTTATACCGGTTAATCAATAGTGTTCACCGACCAGGCGAATCCGGGGACGATCACCTAATACAGGTGTGATTAGCCGTTAACCCTCAAGATAATAGGGGTAAGTCCAATGAGACAGTAATTAATCTTAATACTTGAAGTTATATGGTATTAACTTGTAGCCTGATATATTTGGATAAGCTATTATAATGCTCTCTCCTTTTTTATAATTTTTAAATAACAAACGGGAATTCACTGGGTTTATGACCTGCTCTAAACCGAATTAAATAGCTTCTAAAATTTGTGACAGGGGCAAAACTATTTCATTACTGTATGTGTTTTTTTTATCTATTTGTATCGAGTCCTTAACTCTTAATTAGACTGTCATACATTCAATTTTATAAAGGATAAAGAAGTTGCTATTTAGGCAATGATTGTAAAGTAAACTTGCTAAAACTTAGTGCCATTGTCATAAATTTAATTTCAAATGTTACTAGGAATTTTATCTTTATTTTTCAATTTTTTCTTGTTCTGTATGTTGATTTTCATTACATTTTTTGAAGTGTCAAAACTCACTAAACCTTTTTTTTACTATCATTATATTTGTTTATTTTACTAACGGATTTTAATTAACCCCTCCCACACACCCCAGTGAAAGTTATGATACGAAAGCTTAAATATTCTCTGAGGATTAAGAATATCAACTAGAAAAAAAAGGTTCACGCCTATTTAGCCGTGACGAATCACGCCTTAGTAGGATATTTAATTTTTGGTAGAAAACCATAGTGCCTTTGACCGCTCAACAGACTTAATAGACATCTAAGTTAGACCTTTAAGTAAGTACCGTAATCTGGGGGTGAGATCGGACACATTTTAAAGGTTTTTTCTTAATAGCAAGAGGCTAGATTTTTGTAAAAAAGGACCTTAAACCTTCCTCTATCGAATACAGTATTTGTTTTTTGCATATTTCAAAAAATTATATTTTTTTTTTATTATTGAAAGGTGTCCGAACTCACCCCTATGGGTGGTCTAAGTTCGGATCACCTTTAATTTATAGGAAAATCCAAACTTAATTTATAGTAAGAGTGTGTTCGGACAAATATAATTAAATATACATATATACAGATTTCATAAAAAAAATTTCTTAGGGGGGATAGGGGGTCCAAACACAATTTCGGTACGAACAATTTTATTTAAAGTGATAAAACTCAAATATTTTTCCAAAAAAACATAAAAACATTTAAAAACACGTAATAACTATGTTATTAACCAAGAACATAAATAATAAAACTAAAATAAGTTTCCAAAAAACATAAACACATTTAAAAAAACACGTAATAACTATGTTATTAACAAAGAACATTGCAATAAACTCATTATTCTATTTTGATGTTGTCGGGAAGGTGCTTAGAAAAGTGCCTTCCTCTTCTTATTTCTTTTAGAAGAATTTAAAAAAAAAGCTCTTCCTTTATATCAACAATTTTATCTATAAGACCAACAAAATATCGAAATTTTTTTTGGTCTTCACAAGGAACGGAAACTACAACGAAATCTCCCACTTCAATAAGATTTTGATCAACTTCTGGTTCTCTCTCATAAGTGCTGGTAGAAGGTTGCTCAAATACAGACATTTCATTTTTGTCTTCATAAACGTTTTCTTCCTCTTCTACGCAAATATTTTCCACATCACTCTCCTCAAAAATGATATTTTCTTCTTGGGGAAGATCTTCTGTTCTCACACCTTTTCCAGGGGCAACATTCAGCTTTTTACCCCTCCTCGGTTTTCTCTTTTTTCCTCCCATCTACAGTCTTTTAAATATTCGGAAAAACTTTGGCTCCAGTGATCATTAGCATTATCCTTTTCTGCTGTCTTTCCGGGAAACTTTTCCAAAATTATTTCAGCGTTTAATGGAACAATTCCACAAGCTCTAAAACCAGATTTGATATTTTTGTCGATATTCGGGCCCAAAGATTCTAAAGTTTTCTTTAAAAGACGAGGAAATTCTGATTTAGGCAGGACACCTTTATTTTTCATTTTCCAATCAGTCAGGTTTGCACGCCAGTGTTTCTTCATGGGGCCAAAAAACGCAACATCCAGAGATTGCAACAAGTGGGTGGCATATGGGGGTAATAAAATCACATTGCTTAATCACAAAAAATGACAAGTGACTGGAAATATTGTCGCCAATTAACAACTTTCGCCCTTCTAACTTGCGGAAATATAGCAAAACCACTTGCAAAAACCAGTCTTCAAATATTGGTGTCTCAAACCACCCACTTTTCGATCTACTGTATACAGTGCCTTCTGGGCCCCCTTCTATCCAAGTTGGGTAAATATGAAGAGCTGGGTATACGACATACGGAGGCAGCAAAACACCTGAAGCACTAGCAGCCATCATAATTGACGTGCTGCTTTTAGAAGAATCAATAATTCTATTTATATGTTTGGATCCTTTTTTACCAACGACCTTTGATCTTCCAGGATCGTCAGTTAAATAGGATTCATCATAATTAATTATGTTCTCTGGAGGAATAGGTCCCATAACAGCCTGAAGGTTATCAAAATATTCTTGAATTTTTGCCTATCGACTTCTGCTCTACTCCTCTTGATATTTTGTGCAAGGCGCTCCGATAAAATTTTATGTCTAAACATAAATCCATAAAACCAATCTTCCCCGGGCATGTTGTCATTAAATCCTGTGATTTTTGTTCCGGATCTGTCCAAATATGATTTGACAATTAGGCGAATATCCAGCCTAGTTAAGGGAAGTTAAAATTTCTTGTGCCAGTTCACTCTATTGTTCTTGGCTTAATTTGGTTTGCCCGTGTTAGCGTGCTTACTTGTCATTTTGTCATTTATTGTCGATTTTGGTATGTTGTAGAACTCTGCTGCCTCCCTCAGGGTCTTCCTTTTAGTCCTGACATCTTCAACAGCCTTATTTAAAGCCTCTTTGGCATAGTTGAATCTTTGTTTTACGCCAAGAGGACGCCTGTAATTTCTGGGCATGGTGTCCGAACTCACCCCACGAAAAGCTATATTTTTTCTATAACAAGAAAAAAAAATTCGGGAATGAAAAAATAAATGATAATTATTCATGAATCATTAGAAAACATATAAACCTACATTATATGAAAAATTACGATTCAATTGCTTACAGATCCCTTCCCCCAGATGTTTGTTTCTACCGTTATAAAAAATATGCAAATTACGACCCATATCAAAATATCCCGTACTTACCACAAACTTTCTCTAGCGGCAATTTCTACCTAACTGGAGTGAAATGAGACAATACTGGACATGTAAACACATGCAAAAAACTTCGCCAATGAAAAACGTGCTCGTGGTCACGTGATTTCCCACGCCGCGCACCATTGTCCGAACTCGTACTACCTGTCCGATCTCACCCCAGATTACGGTACCCTTTCAGATTATGTAATTTTTCTTTGAAATCAATACAGGCTTAAAGTCTAGTTTTAATAAGTCAGTCTACAAGTAATAATTTTCAGAAAAGTAATAAATACCCACAGTTTTATTGTAGAAAGTATATACACAAAAACCAGCGGGTATTACAAAAGAAAAAATTACAAATATCCCAAAATTACAGGAGTTAAGTAAAATAGGTAATAAATTTAAATACTGCCGCCATGGTATCTAAAAATATTTCTCAAATAACACATATTTAAAACATTTGATATGCTAGTTATAAGATAGAAGTCTAAATTTATATACAAAATTTACAAAAGTGAATGCAACTTATTAATAAAATTAAATTTCTAAAAGGTTCACAAAAAAGTTTTATATAAAAGTTTTATGAAATTATTTATGCTATCAGTATAAGTTAATAGGAGATATACTGGGTTGGCCATTATTCCAAAATCAAGCAAGAATATATTTTTACGTACTGTATTAAACTTAAAATAAAACCATTAAAACTGCACTGTATTAACTTTATTAGCTCGAATACAGGGGTGTACTATTAAAAAAAAATATCCTAGCGTTATTTTGGAGTAATAATGCGCCTAGTATATTTCTGACATACCGATATAACTTGATTTATTTCATAAAAATTGTATCCAAAACGCTTTTTGTAAATCTATTAGAATTCAAAAAATAAAAAGTTATGGCCGACGTTTTGAAATTCACGCTCGTCCTTTTTACATTTACACCATAAGATTACGCTACGCTCATCCCACCCACGTCTTAACCACTACAGAATACAGCGGGTAAAGTCAATGAGGTTTGACAAGATCGTTGGCGAATTTCGAAACGTCGGCCGGACGCGCTCGCTTCGCTCGCTACTTCTTCTAGTAGTGAGGCCGCTGTTGAGATAAGTTTAACTAACTTTTATGGTGTAGGTATAAAAAGAGCGACGTTTCGAAATTCGCACGCGCGAATTTCAAAACGTCAGCCGGGCGCGCTCGCTTCGCTCGCTCCTTCCTTTAGTAGTTAGGCTACAGTTGGGACGAGAGTAGCTGCCTCTTATCGTGTGAGTGCAAAAAGGACGTGCACATATGCGAATAAATTTTGTTTTTTCTTTACTAAATTTGAATTATTGAATTTCTGTCAAATCTGTGCTGATCTCGAGCCCTGAAGTTGGCGTGCCATTTTTTATGATATACTTTTTTAAAAACCCTTTAGCCGTGTGACATTTAGTATGTTTTAATGCTTTAAATTTATATGCACGCCTATGTTGGGTGACATAAATTATGATATTAAAGTGTCACCAAGTTGGGTGATATATAATAGAATAATTACTTACTTTTTATATCATCATAATACGTATAATATTAACGTTTTTAAAATAAGGATAAGTCGTATATAAAACGTTTTGATGTTTAAACCTTTTCTAAGAGAGGGCGCACCGAAAAACAGATTATTCCAACTCTCTAAGTCGTAAGCGTTACAAATTGTATAATGAAACTTTATGAATAGTAGTTCAGTTCAGACAACAGAAGCATATTCATATTTATATATTTGCTATAGTCTATTCTGTTTGAATATTATATTGAACTTATTTATTATAAATTACTTTTAGATAGAAGTTTAAATAAAGAGTTATTTACAACGTTTAACTATTATATAGTAATAAATGTTAAATTTTTGTCTTAAAATCTACGTGTAATTAATACGTTATAAAAGATTATAATATAGAAGTTTATTGAATAACTTAAATATACGTAACATAGTAACGTTAGAAAAAAAGGAAAATAAAACCGTTGCAATAATACGTATACTTATAATTAGAGAGCGGAATATATGCAAAATGCATAATATGCATTTTTTGCATATTTTACCAAAGTTCAGAAAATATTGCATATTTTTCCAAAATTGAGTAAATATTGCATATTTTACCAAAGTTCAGAAAATTTAAGAAAATATTGCATATTTTCGAAAAAAAAAAAAAATGTATTACTATACTGTGCAAATCAAAAACTGTTTTAACAGATTATACAGATATATTTGAAATAAAGACCTTTTAAATTTTTGTATTTGTTTTAAAGTGTCACTTCTTGTAAATTCTTGTTAATTAGTTCTTGGAGGGTGGCATGCACTAGGTTTTTACTTTCTTAAGAGATTAAGCCCATTAAGGTATGGTAGATGGTAGATGGTATTTACACAGATAAAGTATTACCTACAATGCATTAAAACGGTTTATATAAAATTCTCAGTAATTTCTTGTAACCAATCTACCCTAACATCGGAATATTTTGAATGTTTTTCATTTAGTTTAATGAGATAGTATCCTCGTTATTTGCCTAGTGAAAAGTCTTGTAATAATTTGTTGTTTTTAAAGTGTCCTAAAATGTCGAGAATTTCTTCGTGGATTATTAACTTTCCAGAGTTGGAAATCAATGGGGATAAAGTTTTTTGTAAAGCTTGTGCCAAAATAGTGGTTTGCGAAAAAAAGTTCAAAGTGGTTCAACACGTGAAAACATCATCGCATAAAGCCAAATTGCAAAAAATGAAATTACAACCGGTTCAACAATGCGTTGTGAGGTCATTTCAAAACGCCGACAAAACAAAAAGTGACAAGGAGGTATTTAATCAGGACTTGTGCAAAGCTCTTGTTGCGGCAAATATTCCATTAAAGTAGTTACAAAACCTACATCTAAGAGAATTTTTACAAAAATATTGCAATCAAACCATTCCTGACGAATCTACACTCAGAAAAAAAAATGTACATGCTATATATATAAATGTAATAGAAGAAATTAAAGTTTTACTGGATGATAGCAATTTTTACATCATTGTTGATGAAAGCACAGATGCTTGTGGAAGATATATGGTACATCTTATGATTGGAGCCTTAAAAGAAAATGAACCAGGTACATCATATTTAATTGCATCAAAACAGTTAGAAAAAACTAACAATACAACTGTTACCCGATTTATTCAACAATCTCTAGCAGAATTTTTTTTACCAAATCAAATTCCTCAGAGAAGTTCTTAGTGTTTTTGTCTGATGCAGCACCATATATGATAAAAGTAGGGCAAAACTTAAAAATATTTTATCCAAATATGGTCCACGTTACTTGTCTTCTGCATGGAATAAACTTAGTTGCAGAAACTGTGAGAACAGAATATCCCTTGGTTAACAAGCTAATTTCGAATGTGAAAAAAATATTTTTAAAAGCCCCTTTAAAAGTGCAGTTGTATAAAGAGAGAATGGTAGGGGTGTGTTTGCCCCCGGAACCCGTAATTACGCGATGGGGGACATGGATTAAAGCAGCTATATTCTATGCAGAAAATTTTGAAGCAATTAAGAATTTAATTTTGGATATAGAAGACAATTCACAATGTGTAGTGCAAAGTAAAGAATTGTTAAAAAATCCCCTTGTGCCTAAGCAACTTGTGTTTATAAAGGTTAATTTTAGTTTTTTACCTGATGTAATAATGTAACGTTCATTTTTGGCCACACGAATTAATAAAATTGTTTTGGCTTACCTGGTTAATCATACGAAAAAAAAAGGGTAAAATCGTATTGATGATATCACTATTATTTTTGTCATTAACTAATTTCACCTGTATTCTAACTTTCGGACATCATTATTACAATTTATTTCATCTCACCACTAATTAAAAGGATGGTAGTTCTCCTAAAAATAGACCAAGTTTCGTTGTAAATTTATATATATTATGTATTATAGTCTTACCTTGGGTAATTAATTATTTACGATACCATTCTTTAAGAATTTCATTGCTTATTTTTGTTATAGCTGTCAGTATTAGGTTAATATTTTTTAATTGTGACAGTGAATGACATAAACGTCATTTGACGACAGAACACCGACAAGTGTCATGTTTGTGGGACGTTCCAAATTCGGGCTCAGAACCCGAGGTAAGGTAGTTTCACAATGAGCGATTTTAAGTCGTGAGATTTTTTTTGCGATCGCTGTTGTATTAATTTTTGTCGGGAACAGTTTCCCAAATGTAGTTATACTGTATATAAATATAGTTTTTAGGGTACCTTTCGTAAAAGGTCTCTTAAGTTATATAGTGGGGAATTCTTGAGGATGAATTTCTGAACCCACTTGGCTTGACATTTATCGGAAAGGGATTTTGGCCATTTTGGACGGCTGACGTATTTTTTTTTTGGTCAGTGGATGTTGAATCACGAGAAGGACGAATTTTGCGTCGAAGTAGAATTAAAGGGGATTTTAGATTCTACTTCATGGTTAATTGTGGGTAAATGGGCATTTCGTATTTTGTGGGGAATTTTAGTGTATTGGTAAATTCCTAAGGTCATTGGTCCAGCCCATATCTAGTATAGGATTTTAACGCAATAATTTTAAGTTCACAGCATTTGGAGTGTGGAATATTGTTGTGCTGTGGATCATCTCACGTGGTTCTCATCCTTGGAAGGCTACCAAGTTAACCCTTTACGAAAAAGGTATGTTTTGTATATATTTGGTTATGTTACGCACCATGTGGCTGTCAATTTCTTTTATGTTGTGGCATGGTGTAACAGAATTTTAATTATTTGAGCTCATAATACTGTTTATGACTCACTGTTGAGCCAATGTAATTTTTCTTCATCCTAGATGCTGAATAGTTTCTAGTTTATGTACATTTTTGGGTAATCCTATAGTTCGGGATACTTAAGTCAATGTGTATTGACATTTTTCTTTGTAATATTTTAAGGGTTTCACCCAGGGGGTTGTTAACCCAGGATTCGACGACAGTTTCACCCAGGGGGTTGTTAGCCCAGGATTCGACGACAGTTTCACCCAGGGGGTTGTTAACCCAGGACACGACAACAATTTTTACCCAGGGGGTAGCGATTCCGGATTTCAACAGTTGTACACAGAGGGTTATATCGTCCGGAGTTCAACGGTTTCATCGTGGACTCATCGAGGGAAAACAGAACATTGGTATGTAAGCCGCCTAGCTTACTCGTAGCTAGATTTACAAGGATGATTCTCGTTCTGGATAGGAAGATGGGAATGCTGTGAAAGAAGACACCCTACTATCAGGTTTTTCTTATACGTTATATTGAAGGTTTCATGTGTGCACTGTTAAACTATACATTCACTTTCAACCGAATGTTGTCAAGGTATTCTCAACATTATTTATACTTTTGAGCACAGAATGTTCTAGGGTTCTTTCACTCATAACTTATGTATTATCAAATATTACATCGTTTAATTGATTAATATTTCAAACTTTTTTTTAATTTAAGCACTTAATGCTGATGTAGTGATCCTTCGGGTCGCAGAACACTTGTACTGCTTCCACGTTTAAGTTGTAATTCTTCAGTTATTAAGGGCTACTGTCATAATTTTACTTTTTCAATTTATTCATTATTAAATGGACCAGACTTAACGATCAAGTTCAGCGATCTCAGAAGACCCGTGTGGGGGTAGAGATTTAACAACCTCTTCCTATTTATGGGAGCTTTAAAGTATATCAACGGTGTCTGAAGTCCTTTGTGTATCTTTCATTTATTATTTTTTTTTAATAAGCACTTAATGCTGGAGTAGTGATTCTTCTAGTTGCAGAACATCTGGACTGCTTCTACGCTTAAGTTGTTAATCTTCAGTTATTAAGAACTACAGTCAAATTTAACCTTATTCTTCATTTTTACATTTTATTTTTTTTTTTTTATGATAAGACTTAACGTATAAGTTAAGCAATCTCAGAAGACCCGTGTGGGGGCAGAGATTAAGTAACCTTTTCCAACCTGGGAGTTTAAGTAAATAACCTCTGTGTCTAAAGTCCTTTATATGTTCATTGTATTTTTATTTTTTTTTGATATTTTTATTTAGTTCTATGAATTATACTTAATTCTAAAATTTCATGGTTTAATAATTTTCTTTTGGGTAGTTTGGTCTTAACTAAAAGTTAAGCAGATATCGCCTTCCAATTTGGAGAGGGTTATAAGCTTATAAGGATTATAAGTTTACTGTTTAGTTTACAATATATGATGTAGTATAGGTGCGGTTATGCACAAGATTTAAGTTAACTATTATTTTATATTTTATGTAAGGTGGAAATTAATATTTTGCGCAAGCGTCATGCCTGGTACCAAGCTAACGACGAACCGTGCCATATTTTGATACATTTAATAATTTATTTTGGGTTATGCATATACATATATGGTGTAAACTTTCCCTTTAATTTCCTCCAACTTATTTTTTTTTTGGATTATCTAAAGCCATTAGGTGATTAATTAGTTTTAGTAGTTTGTCGAACTCATAATACATATACTGTTGAAATTTAAAGTTGATATATTTAGTAAATATTTTTTTCCTTTTTTTCTTTATAAAGGAACATAAGTTGAGGTTTGTCTTTTATTTCTTTCCTCATTTACTGGGTTTTTGGGGAAATAGGATCATAGTTTGGCCACTATATAGACCCAGTTGGTGCCTACTCATTTGTCTACTATTGCCGGAATTCTTGTAAGCTATCCACCCCCTAGCTGCCGTCTGAGCGACGTCGAAGGCCCGAAGGTTGACACCGGAACAGCCGAAACTTGTGTAACCGTAGTAGACAACATTTTTAATTGTAGTTAATACTTTAATAATTTTTTTTTAAGTTTAAAATTTTGGTGGAATCACCGAGTTCATTTGGTAGGTTACAATAACTTCATTGGAAAAGAAAAATTTAAGTTTAATCGAATCAACAAATTTTATTGCAACAGTTTCCGATAAATGTAACAATGTTCCTGGTGACATATGCCTTAAGATTAGAAAAAAATTAGATACAACTTTATTAAAGAATGAAGGGTTCAATGAAATAAGGGAAGTGAAAAACATTTTTGAGGGAAAATTTTCTAAAGATGTTTTACGTTGGCCCTGTACATTACTTCCAAAATTACGGTATTGTCCTATTACTTCGGTAGATGTTGAAAGGACCTTTTCTATATCAAAACATATTTTTACAGATAGAAGACAAAAAAAGATTCTATGTTACATTGATAAACAAAAAAATGCAAATCGAAATATCTATAATTAACAATCAAATAAGTTAATATTTAATAAGACATCTACAATAGTTTGAGAAAGTTTTAGAATATTCTTTAAATTATGTGTATAGATGCCTATTTATTGCTATTTTAAGATAACTTATATACCTGAGTTAATGAAAAGATTAGTCACAATGATTTTCCTGTAAACAAGCAGACGAAGATGCTGATGCACACATTATTACAACTTTGATAGAAATTGTCAGAGATACCAATAAAACTGTCATTGTTTTGGGTCAAGATATTAATCTTTTGGTCCTTTTGAATCAATTAACTTCAAACAATCATGATATTTATTTTCTCAAAACAGGTTCTGGAAATGTAAAAGATCTATTTTTCACGTCCAATAGTTTCAAATATGAATCCTTCAAAAATATCGTTGCATTTCTGCATTGTTTTTCTGGTTGCGATACAACATCTGGATTTGCCGGAAAAGGAAAGAAGAGTATTGTAAATTCATTATTAGACGATAAAAATGTTGTCAAATTTGGCCAATATTTTTTTATAAAAAAGATGCCAACAAAAAAAGATATCGAAAAAAATGGATTACAATTAATCAAATCTATTTATAAATGTAAAAATGATAATATAACACTGAATCAATTAGGATTTCAAAAACATCAATTGGCAAAAATTAAATCATTTTTCATATTGGCAATTCTCCCACCCACAGAAGGTGCAGCAGAACAACATTGTTACAGGGCATATTATCAACTTTAAACTTGGCTAGGTAACGAACTGACAGCAACAGGTTGGGGCAAGAAGCAACATCAACGTGAGATTATGCCCAAATTTACAGAGGAGTTAATTCCGGAAATATTGCTCAAAACTATTTGCTGCAGTTGTGAAACTGGATGTGGCTGCGAAAATATGGCTTAAAATGCACAAAATTATGCTCAAATTGTAATGGTTCTGAAAAATGCACCAATGTGGAAGAAAAAACCTACGAGGAAGTTAGTGATTCAGATGAAATTGTGGATGAAGGACCAACTCAGACTAAAAATAATATTGGATACGATGACGGTGATGGTCTTGAAGATTTCGAAGATCTACTAGAATCGGGAAAGTTTCTCGAATCTAACGATGAAGAAATGCCACCGAAGAGACAAAAAGTAATGAATAAGTGATTAGGATTTAAGATAAGATTTATATATAAGAAGATTAATGCATTTTAAAATATTATTATGAATAATAATAATCAGTATAAAGTATCTAAATTTAATAGTACGATATACATTTCTATTCATATACTGTGAGATTTTCTATGACATAAATGTAATTATAATTTAATAAGTCAACTTTTTGACTAAAAAAATTTCAGCAATCACATTTTTTTAATTGAAATCCCCCCTTTAAATCTTATCTTTAATATTTAGAATAACTGTTTTCGCATGTTTCTTGCAATTTTTATGATTTATGGATTTGTAATTTTTTTGTATATCAATGTAACATAGAATCTGATGTTTTTTAGGTTATTAAAGTGTCAATTTTACTAAATAGCTTAAAATTGTACATAGTGATTAAAAAAAAAAATTTCGGATTCGAGTTTTTTTTTATTCTTTGCATTTTCTGAGAACATTTACCATAGTTATGCACATATTTTTTTACATTATCAGAAAGATGATATTTTAAAGAACAAAAAACTTCCCGCCTTTTTTTAAAAAGCTGATATTTTAACGCGAGAATTTTCGATTGAAAATTAGGGTGTTTTTTCGATATTAAGTCAAAATAAGGTAAAAAAATTAATATTTAAAATCAACAAAATTACAGTGTCTTTAGGATATAAAAAGGTAAGTTTTCACCAAATTTTGAGAAAAAAAAATTTTTTTTGCATAAGATAAAAATAAAAAACCAAAAACTTGATTATTTGAATTTTTCATATAAATTTTGAGGTTATGTAAAAAAAGTGTAATTATAAAAGTTGTAGGTCTCTTTATTACCTACAACTTTGTTATTTAATTTTTTTCCATAGGACTTGTAGTTTTGCCGGAAATCGAGATACACCGTTTTTTACCCTTAAAAACTCATCCTCTTCCACTTCCTGACCTCAGATCGCCCGTAAATTATTTTTCCTTTCATTTTTGTTATATTATCGTCCTTTTTTAACGGGTTTCATCCTATTATTATTTTTTGGGTTTCAAAAATTATCGACCCTGGTCTAATACGTTTATTCAAACTCAACCGATATTTCTTCTTTTTCATATTAAAAACTATGTAAAATTCAACGTTTGATTCTAATATTATCTTAATAATCGAGTTAAATTACGGGTTTTGAGCTTACATTAAATTGTAATTAGATGAAACAAAATGGATTCTATGTATTTTGAGGTGATCTTTTCGAAAAAAGGCAAAACAAAATGTAGCAGTTTTTCGAAAGTGCCGAAATTTTGAATCTTGTCAATTTTTCAATTTTGCGCAGGCGCATGTCGGAAATAAATCAATTTTTTTAAAACGCAGTTTATGAAATTTGAATGCTTAGGAAAAATGCTAATTTTTATGTCTCTTAAAAATTTTGATCCGATGCACCGTTCTCGCGGTATGGACGATTGAAATTTGTTTAGTATTTTGAGGCGACGAAGGTCGAAAAATTGAATTTGTTAACTGTTCAAACACTAAATTCTTTATAACATTGGTAAAAATTAAGATATTTGAAAAAACAAAAATGTATTTTGAACTTAAGGGATGTGACTAGTGATTCCCAGAAGAGGGCAAGAGAAATCCCAAAATTGGGCATATGGCGGAAGGGCAAAATGCACCGCGGTCCTAATTTCATTGTTTGCCTATAACGGCCAAACTATTTAAACTTTTTTAATGCCACTTACAAAGCTTACTCCTAAATGTGAAATCTTATGTGTGTGTGAATTTCACCGACATCGGACCATAATTGGCTAAGATATGAAACTATTAAATAATTTTTTTTTTCCAAAAAAAAAAAATATTTTTTTTTTTAAAGTTTTAAGTGGCACAAAAATGCCAAAAATGCACCCAATGGCTCAAAACTTTTTTTCTTGAGTACTCTATTGTGTCTAGAATACGATTACATTACGGAAAATTCTGCAAATATATTTTATCTATTTTTTTGACCACTGTTCATTGAGTGACGACCAAAAAACACGTTTTTTGAGAAAAGTTGCCTAAAATTGACAATTTTTAGTTTTTTTGTCTGAAAATTAAACAAACCCAAATTTCATGTCTTCTAAATGTGTATACAAAGTTTAAAGTGTGTATGTTTCTTCTAAGTTGTAGAATTCTCCCGACAAAAGTCCCATTACACGCGCTCCGCGGGATCCAAAACTCGTGTATACACTACATTACTGTAATTTGATTTTTTTGCGATTTCCAGTTTTAAATTTCTTGCATATCTAAATTTATTAGGCTTAAAATGTATTAAATTATATTTTACTGACTTGTTATAAGACGTTTCTTGAGTTTTGTGCAAAATATAGAATTACCAGATATTAGCGAACAAAAAGCAAGCTTATCACCAAGTTGGAACTTACACTCAGGCTTAGGATTAATTTCCTAACATTTTTAAAGTATACCTTTTTGTGTATTTTTTGTGCTCTTTTCGATGGCGAAGTTAGTTTTTTCAAATATATTTATTTTGTTAGATGTTTTCGGAAAACCCGGAAAAAATCACATGGGAAAAAAATTAAAAAAAACTACGCCTCTGGTTTCCTGCGAATTCCCGAAAAATTATGTCAGATTTCGCCGCGGGACTTATTTTATTTGAGAGCCAACAAAAAAATACGCAACTTCTCTTATGGGCACATATGTCTAACATTTATAATTTCGCCACAAATTCATCGCAAATTTCGTATCCATGATTCTGATCAAAAAAACGAAAAAACGACTTTTTGGTAAAAGCTCTTCTGGCGGCAAAAAATTCGCCATTAAAACTACCTGTGCAATGAATTTCCGAACTATTTTTGACTCCTCTTTCGAATGGTGCATTTATTTTCACTATCGGAATGATACTTGCCCAGATAATTAGCATTTTTACAATGGAAATTTCCGAAAAACGCGGTTTTTCCTAAAAAATTGAAAAACTGCTACATCTTTTTTTTCTTTTTTTCGGAAACATCACATCAAAATACACAAAGTCATTTTTGTTTCATCCAATTACAAATTAATGTAAGCTCGAAGGGGCTTTTTTTCGTTATTTAATTGGACTATAATAGTAACATAGAACGTTACGAACATACGTTAATTTTAAATGCAATTTGTGGTTGTGAATAACGTTATTTTCTGCGAGATTTGAACTCTTTTTTATAAGTTTGGTTATCAACTAGTTTTCGACGTTTTTTTAACGTACGTGTTCTCATTGGGATAACATAAACTTTAATATATATTTTCACTCACCTATCTATAGAAATTGCTACCAAATTAAATATCGATGACGTCGAACACGTGACGTCCATTGCTATGTAGAAATCGCACACAAAGGCTGGCAAGGCCCATACATCGTTGACCTGAAAAAAATAAATAAATTAAAATAATTTCCAAAAGTTTTTATCAATGTTAGTAGCATGTAAAATGTTTAATAGCTCCATTGGCTAAAGAACAAATAAAATAAATAAATCGAATCCCCTTATTGCAGTCAATAAATTTGATAATCTAAACGTTGAAAAATAATTGTAAATCTCAGCTGCTTACCGAAAAAATTAAAATTTATATTTAAGTTGCATTTATTATAATAGATTCTATACAAATATTATACATAATTATTTATATTAATTAGAAAGAAACACAAAATTGATCCCACATTTAATTTACCAAAATTAAATGGCACGAATAATTATCGTCCAATAATTAGATCTAAAAAGAGAACAAAACTGCATTCAGTACAAGTTAACAAAATTCTTTGGTAATATATAAACTAATAACTAGTGAAAAAGCAAAAGACATTATCCTATAATAGCATACATCATCCAATTATCTGGTAAAATAAATTTTAATTTAAATGGTCTGAGTAACCTCAGGAATACAATATGGTGATCAAAGTTAGGAAATTAAAATAACTAAATTTAGTAACAGATAAGTCTAAAGCAAACTAACATTAAAATAAAAAAAAAAAATACTTGTGGCACTCGGGGACTGCCACGATAAAGCTATTGCATAGCATTTTTTATCAACTCATGCAATTATAATTATTTATTTTATTTATGCAGTATTTTTTTTTCTTTGATATTAATTTAAGTTACACTTTTTGAGCGTGGTGACCGATAAGAAAACAATTTTTTTTCTGTTACTGAATAAATGAGAAGTTAATATTGTTTAAAATATTTTTATTATCTTACAATACATGTAGGTTATTCAGGAATTTTTATCATTGAAACTATACGTTTATGGTAACTGAAATAAGAAACATAAGTTTGAGACTTGATATCCTCTAAATATCTGGAAAATACCGCGTCAAAGGTGGTCCCATATTTTGTTGTGGATTCTTGTGGATCATTATTCATTTTCAAATTCAATTTTTCCGAAATTCTGTCTAAAAGAGATAGAATCAGTTATAAGCAGTTAGCAGCTAGTCTACACGCATACGTCTAGTCGCACGCACACAAACATCGTGCCGAAGTCTGCTGAACTGAAACGACTTAAGACGATGTATGGCTTTCGAAGCCGCACCGCTGTGCCGGTCGAAGTGTAGGGTGCTAGGTTTATTTTCGTTACTGAATTTCTTTTTCGATTTTTCGATTTGTTTTTTTTTTTATTTTTCGATTTTTTTTTTATTTTTAGATTTTTTGATTTTTTGATTTTTCGATTTTTCGATTTTTCGATTTTTCGATTTTTCGATTTTTCGATTTTTCGATTTTTCGATTTTTCGATTTTTCGATTTTTCGATTTTTCGATTTTTCGATTTTTCGATTTTTCGATTTTTCGATTTTTCGATTTTTCGATTTTTCGATTTTTCGATTTTTCGATTTTTCGATTTTTCGATTTTTCGATTTTTCGATTTTTCGATTTTTCGATTTTTCGATTTTTCGATTTTTCGATTTTTCGATTTTTCGATTTTTCGATTTTTCGATTTTTCGATTTTTCTATTTTTCGATTTTTCGATTTTTCGTACAACTGTACAACTCCAGTGAGTTCGAACTCACTCGTGGACGCGGCCAAAAGCACGCTGTCTCACCTAGCATTGGGTCTAAAAGAGATAGAATCAGTTATGAGCAGTTAGCAGCTAGTCTTCACGCATACGTTTAATCGCACGCACATAAACACCGTGCCGAAGTCTGCCGAACTAAAACGACGTTAAACAATGCAGACAATGGTTTATTTTCGCGGAATTTCTTGATTCGATCGCCGCGTTCAAAGCCCGCGAAAAGCGATAATATAATATATATTATAGCTCGGCAATGAGCTATAATATAATAATATATTATAACTGCAGTGGACGAGAATGTATATATTTTTTATTTTTCAATATAATAGGCTGATCCAGTGAACTATATAGTGTAGTTGCAAAAATGATGATGAAGAAAAATTTGTTATTGTTAGATACCATTGATAGCTCATCAGAAGATAAATCAAATGCTGAAAGCGACAGTGTATTATTATTAGCAATTAGGGTTAGTAACCAAAAAGAAACAATAAGATTCTGGTTATCAAATCACATCAAATACCGAAAAGAACGAGGAGAATTTACACTTTTTAACGAATTAAATGACGAAAAATTTACAAATTATTTTCAAATGGACTGAACTAATTTTTATTAATTTTATAATTTAATAAAAAATTAAATAGAAAAGCAAAATACAAATACGCGGAAAAGCATTAGTTCCTTAGAGCGACTGGTAGTTACTTTAAGGTATGTATATAGATAGATTATTCTTAGTTATAGGAAAGTGACTTTTACTAAAAAACTAAAGAGTTTAAAAAAATATATTAAAACATAAATATTATAAATTTGTGTAGAAATAGCAACTAATTTTACAAACCAACAAAATTTATTTATCAAATCACGTTCAAAACAAACATGGAAACAACGCCGTTTTGCTTTCTTGGGGCAGCGCGACACAAGAGGGGGGAATATATATCCTTAAAATCGCTCGGAAGGCATATTTCGTCCAACATTAAATATATCGCCCGGCATCGCCGGGATATAGATATATATTATAGCATGAATGCGCGGCGACTTGCACTTTTTAATGCAAAGCAATATTTTTATAATTTGTGAGCTATAATATATATTATATTATCGCTTATCGTCCGTAGCCGGCTTAAAAGCTATGCAATAGCTTAAAAATTAATATCTAATATTTACGCCAGTTGGGAACATTTGTGATACCAATTTATTAGAAGCCAAGCTCTTCTAGTTCTTGTATTGCATAAATGTTCCAGTCCGCAGACGTATATTTAGTTCCGCTTCATACTAATACGAATAAGGTCGGATAGAACCTTCCATGGCTATAACGCCGTACCGCTGTGCCAGTCGGAGTGGGGGGTGTTAGGTTCATTTTCGTTACGGTGTTACGAAATTTCTTGATTCGGTCGCCATTTAAAGCCCGCGATAAAAGCTATGCAATAGCTTAAAATTATAATTCTTAAGAACAATAAAACTCATTTATTTGTAAAATTTAAATAACAAATGCGCATGATCTCTGCAACTTTTATTGTCAGGTGAAATTCGAGTATACGCCCCTGTTCCATTTAGTAACTGGCAATTATCTACGATTTTTCGCAAAGTTAACCTCAAAATTTGTAAACTGGAATCCGGCAAGGGCTCCAGGCATCGAAACGGATGCGTTTAGCAGAAAATTCATTAAACCTTTTGCGGCAAAACTCTCACTAGAGTATTATGCCTTCGTGCGAAATTTAATTTTACTTTTGCTACTGCTAAAGCCCTTTTGAAATATTAAATGGATGTGATTAACTGCAGCCACACGCACGCACCCAAAAGAATCGATTTGTTTAGGGCGCAAGGAAGCGTGAACAGTTTTAATGAGGATGTCGCTAGATGGCATTTAATACCGTTTCAAGAAGTGTGAATTTTACTAGAAATCCTGTTGTTTAATGGTTTTTATTAATTTAATTAAAATGTTAAAGTGAACAAATTGTAACGTTTACAGTGTAGTGTGTATTGCGCTGATCGAAATTTTCCATCTATAAATTTCTCGAGAGAAGAAGGGTGTATCGTCACTGTTATTAGAACCTCTGACGTCATCTTATGTTGATATTAGTTAAAATAATTATTTTACAAGGGTTATATCATAAATATTTATACTTCTTTAAATATCTCAAATAATGTTGATTACGAGATTTTACCAGAAATATTTATTAGACTCTATGTTGTATGAAAATAAGGTAATCCTATTAGGAAATTTTAATACATCCTATATATCCGGCAAGATAAATTATTTAAGTTTTCAGGTTTCGCTACTGAGAAAGTGCATTCATGAAAATATTATAAAGGAGGGTATCGTTTTAAATGGCTGTTTTAGGCTAAACCAAAAACATATTTTTATATTTGAAAAACTTAATAATCTAAGAGAATAGAACAAAAATTTATTTCCAAATTAGAGCTTAAAATGCATTTCTATTTTTTTTTTACACCCTTTAGACCTCCCGTGCTATACCCTAATCCGTCTGTAGTCTGGCATCACTGCAGCTTGCGGCTTATTATACCACCATTTAAAGGTCCTACTACTTTCCCATTTACACCCTCATTCATTCCCATTCATTCCACGTCGTCGATGGTTAAACGCTAGTCGGATAAATTCCATGGTGACAGCCCAAGGTGGAACCTCCCAGTGGTCACCCATCCACGACGTGACCGAAGAGATCACTGCTTAACTGTTGCGAGCATGTGGATGCACACTAAGCTCGCAGATAGCCTCTCCGGCTTTTCTATTACTTAAAAACGTACTTAATCTGATATTTAACGTGTAGGCGGGCTGCTAAATCATTTTACTTGTTTATTTTACGCAAGAAAAAACTCTTTGAAATGCTAAAAAACTTACGTAAAATAGATCACTGATATTTATGAATAAAACTAGTAAGCGCCAATAATTCCCAGCTTGACAATGAAGGAGACAAAATACAACAACAAGTTCTTACTATTTTTTAATGTAATCTCCTTTAACCTCAATTCACTTCTTACAACGTTTAATTAACAATTCAATCCCTTTAAAAAAATATTCTTTCGGTTTATCCTCAAAATGGGCCAAAACAGCTTCTTGTAACTCAAAATCGTCCCGAAAACGTTGCCCGCGAAGGTCCTTCTTCAAATAACTAAACAAATAATAATCGCTGAGAGCCATATCTGGACTATAAGGAGGGTGATCTATATTTTGAAACCCGCAATCTAGGATGGCAGCTTGTGTAACGCCAGCATTATGAACGGGCGCAACAACCGCACGCCTCTGGTAAATTTTCCTCGACGTTTTTCCCGAATACATTCCCGCAACTTATGAAGTAATGCGGCATAATATGTGCCATTAACGGTGGTATTTGTCTCTTTAAAATCAATCAGAAGAATTTCTTCTCAATCCCAAAAGTTCGTAGCCATCACCTTTTTCGTTGATTGGCAGACTCTAAATTTTCGTGGAGGGGCTTCACCCTTACGGCGCCACTCCACTGATTCCCTTTTCGACAGAGGATCATAATAAAGAACCATAGTTTCATCTCTAGTGACTACTGTTTCCAACATGGGGTTCGTATCATCTCCACACAGTTGAGGTATAAATAAAATGTATATTTATTGAAGGTGTTCTGCAAATTAAATTACTGCACTCCTTTCTTCTCTAGACTATAGTATGCCATAATAAGTTTGTTGACTATGACTGCATTAATTTTAAAAATAAAAAGTAATCAATGAGTAAATCTGTAATACTTCTAGTTATAATACCATGCATATTTCCTGTGACTTTTTTACATATTCCCCTACATCTCTTCTTCCTGAAAATCCCCGTTGAAAAAATGAAATATCGCTCTCAAGCCCTGCTCGACCCAAAGCTGATATCAATCATAGAGTTTTGACACTCGTAGGTGGCTGGTTTTATATATTATAAAGACTTTAGCACTCTTTCGGCTAATTTTAAATTCTTACATGTGGTAGTCGAAGAAGTTTGTGCCAAAAGTTTGACTGGAAGTCACTTGAAATTGTGATGGATCTGAATAAATTATATTTGAGCTTTAATGGTAGAGGAGACTGATGTAACTTGGAACGTTTTTTTAAACTTTCATTTTGTAGCCGGTATAAAAGTAGTTGCCAATCGTCAGTAAAGCTATACACTATCTTAGCGATTTTCGAAAGTAAATCCACACTTTATCTCACTATAAAAATCAAATATTTTATCTGCCGCTAATATTTATCAACTTAGCCATGGCCCTCTGACAGAAATAGTCTGTAGCTGATTTGTTGTGTATTCGCTTTTATTTTTCTGTTTGACGTACTAAAATGTGAAGTTATAATATATCTCCTTTTTTACTTTCCTATCTGTATACAGATATAAGGAAAGTATAGGAATCATGATTTTTTTCGACCTCGAGTTTTCGACGGATTTTTACGTTTTGAGGTCCCCTGAATCCGTTTTGACTATTTTCGCGATGATGTCTGTGTGTGTGTGTGTGTGTGTGTGTGTGTCTGTATAACGCATAACTCATGAACCGATACACGGAAAAACACCAAATTTTAAACTTAAGCTTTATTCCAGCGTCTAATGAGCTGATTAGATTTTGGGCAGAGTCGGAACATCTGGGGGGGTACTTTATAGGTGGTCATTTTTATATTTTATGGAATATATCTGTTATTTACGTCTGGGGAAGAAAATTTTTTAAATAAAAGTTACTTCTTATTTTATTATCTATAATTTTTGTCATTTACAAAATTTTCCTAAAATGGTCCGTATTCGAGAAATTTGACAAAATGTAAAAAAATATTTTTTTTTATAAAAATTGTTCAAACAAAAGTTGTTTGTAATATAATTCTCTATAATTTTTGTTCCATAGATAATTTCTCTAAAATGGACCGTATTCGAGATATTTGAGAAAATGTGTAAATTTCGAAATTTGAAGAAAACTCAAAAACGGATAAAGAAAAAATCAATAAATTTTAAACTTAAGTTTAATTTCGGCCTGACGTGAAATGATTAGATTTTGGACAAAGTCGGAACATCTGGGGGGGTACTTTATGGGAGGCCGTTTTTATATTTTATGGAATATATCTGTTATTTATGTTTGGAGAAGAAAATTGTTCAAATAAAAGTTACTTCTAATATTATTATCTATAATTTTTGCCTTATGTAAAAATTTCCTGAAATGGTCCGTATTCGAGAAATTTGACAAAATGTGCAAAATTCTGATTTTTATGAAAATTGTTGAAATAAAAGTTGTTTGCGATATCGATCTCTATAATATTTGTTCATACATGATTTTTTTTAAATGGACCGTAATGGAAAAATTGTAGGAAAAGTGCTAAATTTAAATTTTTCAGTATTTTCATTTTCAATGAATATCTATAGAAAAATGTTTCGCGGTAGATGTATGTGGACAATGTATATATATTTAGTTTATCCTCTAAACATTTATAGAGATGCTGCAATAGGTTGTACACAATAAACGGAAAAAGCCTGTAATAACTAGATAGGAAAGTCATGTGTTGGACACATCAGATTTTTATTAATTATAATTATTTACAGTTGGCGTTAAAAGTTTGTATGGAGAATTAAAAAAATAATAAAGACTAAGCTTATTATTTATTTATTTATTTATTTATCCTAACAGGCCTATTGGCCTAATTACAAGGATAATTACTATTAAATAATTACAATATACGTGCCTACCACAATTTACATAATTTTGATACCAGAACACCATGAGATCAAATAACATTACTTGCTTAAATGGACATGTTTGTAATTTGTTCAATAATATTTTTTTTAAATGTATTATATTTCTCATACCAGTCTATATATTCTAAATTATTTATACCATTGGCTAAGCGAAGAATGATCAGGAGGGGAGCTCTGGATGTAATCGTGGCAAAAGGAACAATAAACATATTTGAGTTACGCATGGGACGTGATGGAACACAAAATGGTATTAGGGCTAACAGATCTGAAGAACATATTTGATTATTGATTATTTTATACAAAAATAAGGTGCATGTGATTTTGCGTCTAGTCTCAAGAGAAGGTATTTTAAAATCTATTCTTAATTGTGATGTTCTAACAACATTGTAATCAGGTCTAATATGAAACTTTTTAAAGTAAAGATATCTTAAAAATTTATTTTGTATTCTCTAATTCTTGTAAAATGATTTGGTATTCTCCAAGCCATATAATTGAAGCAAACTCTAATTTTGAACGGATTAACGAAATATATAAAATTATTAACAAATTAATATCAGAAAATGGCTGCGTTTGTCTCATTAAAAATCCCAGAGCACGATTTGCTGCTTTACAAGTATTCTCAATATGCGTAGAGAATGATAATTTAGAATTGAATGTTACCCCCAAATCTTTAACTTGAAAGCACTTTCTTAATGACACACTTTCCATTTGATAGTCAAATATAATCGGTTGCTTTTGCCGGGTAATAGTCATATAATAACATTTGCTGATGTTAAATTCCAATTTACATTTTTGACTCCATTCGTATATAGCATTTATATCTGTTTGCAAAGAAACGCAATCGCGTACTGTTTGAATTTGTTTATAAATTTTAAAATCATCAGCAAAAAGTAAGCATCTCGAGTATTTAATCACTTTTGGCAGATCATTGACAAATAACAGAAACAATAATGGGCCTAAATTGGAACCTTGCGGCACTCCGGAAACAGCACGGAATCTGCTAGAAGTATTACCATTATGTCTAACCCAAAAAGTATCTATCTTTTAAGTAATCCCTGATAAGCATTAATACATTACTTGTCAATCCAAATTGACTGATCTTTTCTAACAAAATATCATGATCTACCCGATCAAAAGCCTTACTAAAATCTGTAAAAATTGTATCGAGCTGAAGTCTTTTTTCTAATGTATTATTCGCATAATTTGTAAAAATAAATAAATTAGAATTAATTGATCTACCAGCCACAAATCCATGCTGCTCCTCAGCAATGCTATTTGTCACGAAATTATATAATTTGTTATAAATTATTTGCTCGAATAATTTAGAAGGAGCACACATAACAGAAACCGATCTATAATTTTCAATATTCCTTGTACTACCTGATTTATGTATTGGGGTACAAATAGCCATTTTCCACAGATCAGGGAAAGTAGAAAATTTCAGAATAAGATTGAATATATGAAGCAGTGGCAATTTTAAGCCCTCATGACAACCTTTTAAGATATATGGTGGTATACCATCTGTGCCTGCAGCCTTTTTTGGTTTTAATTTTTTGACAGATGCCAAATAATCATCATCATTTATTAAATTTAGTGTAAAACTATCATTTTTCCAAAGATTGGAGTTTTGTTCATTTAAAATATATGTAGACTGATTTGATGAATATGTAGTAGCAAAATATTCCGCAAAAAACTTAGCAGTTTGCTGTGGTAGAATTTCTTTATCATTAAAAATAAAATTGCCACTGTTCACACTCCCACTTTTTTTATTAACATAAGTCCAAAAATTATTTATGTCTGCTTTCGAATCTTCCTGTATACTTTTAATGTATTTTTTATACTCGGATCTAATTAGTGATTTTAATTTTCTTCTTGTGTCCATGTATTGCTGTTTATGAAAATCAGAAATATGTTTTATGTGATTAAATTTGGTTTTTTCCTTTATAAGTTGTTTAATTTCCCTATTATACCATATTGGATACTTATTATACTGTTTATGTAGCCTGAATGTTGGAACACACTTAGAAAAAATATTGTTTAAAGTACTATAAAATTTATTTAATGCATCATTAACATTGGGTTCTGCACAAACATCATCCCAATGAGTATCGTTAATATACTCGTATAAAAGAATAAAATTTGCCTTTTTAAAATTATATGGAAATTTTTTGTTTCCATCAATCTCACAGTTACGTGATACAGATCTTTGACCTGGATTAATAGACATTTCCAATGAAGGATGATATAGATCTTCTTTTGTAAGAGGAAATTCGGCTCTATAAATATTACAATTATTTTCATCCGAGCAAATTATTAAATCCAAAGTTTTTCCCTGAAAGTTAACAATATTATTAAATAATCTAAATGAATTAAAATTTAAAAAATCATTGAGAGCAAGTAGTCTTTCATTTGACACATTAACTGATTGCGATGCACCTTTTATTTTAGGCAAGTTAAAGTCACCCATTATGGAGTCGAAGTTTTAGCATTTCGTCAATGAAAATTTGTATATTATCAGCTTCCACCTTAACATTTTCAAATTTAATTTTTGAGAAAGTCTAACTTGGGTAACTGCACCGCCAAAAATGCGTGTGTAAATGTGTAAATTTCGCAAAACTTTGGCCACGATGATAATATTTCATATGAAAATTCTGCATTATAAACAAATAAATGTACAAAGGAGGCTGCTTTATGAGTTAAATCTGATCCTATACTTATAAGATGATAGCCCGACTAACCGCAATGCCAAAAATGCTACTTAAAGTGTAAACTTCGAAAAACTTTGAAAACAGAATGTATGTACTATATAAATTCTGTAATATAGACAAATAAATGTACAAAAGAGGTCGCTTTATCTGGTAATTCTGGTCTTATGCTTACAAAATGCAAGGACGCAAAAATGCTACGCAAAGCTCACTGATTATATTAAAAGTCCCTTGATGTGCACATTAATTAACCAGTGATTAAATAAAGACTTAGGTTGATTCAGAATCAGAATCTAAGAAGTATACAGGGTGTATCAATAAAACTTCCCAGGACGGATATTTTGGTAAGTAATAGAGATATTTTAATTTTATAAGAGCCAGTTTAGAGATCGCTAATAGAGCACAGTTTTAGATATAAATTGATTTCAAATAGGTCAATATGTAGATGGCGCTGCGCTCAATATTTTTTTTTTTTTGATGGAAGGATCTTTCTTATATAGCGCATCTTGTAAAAAAATGCATTTTAAAGTAAATTTTGTTTTATAAACTGATTTGATAAATCTAGCCATTTTTGATATACAGAGTGGTTCACTCAAAACGTTTTCATCTTGTTTTTCGGCATTAATCATTGGATTTTAAGAAAATGCTAAAATAGGTCGATTTTTATTCCAAATAAAACATATTTTTACAATACAGACATCTGTCATGTGTCAACCCTCTCCCTTCCACTTTACCAACTCCTTAATTTTAAATGAGGAATGTACAATGTACTGAAAATTTAATTTTATAGGAAAATCAGAAATATGACTGTTTATTGCGATAATTTTAATTTTAGCGCCCTCTATCGGGATAAAAAAAACCTGTAACGTATTATAAAATGTGACACTTAATTTGAAAGCTAATTTAACCCTAGAACGGTATCGTTTAATTTCTACCGCTTGTTAGTATGGACACGTAAAATTTACGCATTCGCAAATTTTTACATGTACACTTTGTAAAATTACCTGTTTTATTAGTTTTTTTTTTTTTAGTGGAACATAAAATAGTGTTTTTAACATATTTTAATAACAAAAAATATTTTAAAATGAAAAAATTACAGTACCTAACTGAATTTAAAAATAAAGAGAACATTTTTTCATTTGATTTTTTGAAACACGTGCATATTTTTATTTGGTATTCCCCACATACTCTTTTGGTACATTTTCCGCAGTATGTAGTTGCCATTCTTTTCTTTAATGTAGGACAAAAGTGGCAAAGGTCCCTTTTTGATTCCCTCCCCTTCGAAATTTGTACTGGGCAAAAAGGTTTCTTTAATATCTATTGCACTTACTGTACTTAGGTATCCTATTTGTTGACGTTGTGATTACCATGGTTTAATAAGACTTTTGTGAAGTACTTAAAACGTGTTACAGTATTACCACCTAATGCTTCAACATTGTGTGACTAAATTACATATGTATGAATTGATGCAAGCCATGTTTATTATATTGTAAAAGACACATAGGGCCATTTGCAGCTACAGTCGTTAGGAAATAAGCGAAGCCTAAAATTTTAAGCTTGGCGACACGTCAGATAAACGCACAACAAATAACTGCTTATTGGAATCGATGCGTATTTCTTACGTCTATACTTTTCAAAATCAATCCACATCTTCTTTTGCTAAATAGTTGCGACTCTGTCACCTAGAAATCTTCACAAGTGTATGTTTCCTGAGGCACTGCTGGAAGCTCAAGATCGTGACTCAAAAGAAGTAGTGCAGGGGGCTCTTTCGCTACAAACCACACGTAAATTTTACGTACGATACCGTTCTAGGGTTAATTACTAATTCAATGCATCACATAAAATTAATATAAATATTTTCATATTACACTTGCAATAAAATAAAGTTAGCAATAATGTTTAAAATAATGCATGACTAATTATTTTCAAACTATTGCAAGTGCAATATGTAAAATATTTATATTAATGATATGTAGTGCATTGAATTAGTAATTAAATTTGGTTTCAAATAAGGTGTCACACTTTATAATACGAAGTTTTTTTATCCCGATAGAGGGCGAAACAATTAAAATTATCGCAATGAACAGTCATATTTCCAAATTCCCCATAAAATTACCTTTTTGGGGGGTGGATTGGCTCAGTGTTTAGAGTCATGACTCTCAGGTCTCAGGATCGAATCCCACCGTTGGCCGGGATTTTTTCATATAATTTAATTATTTAAAATTAATTATGATGCCTTGGTAGGATTCCCCACTCGACCATTCACTGTTGGGTTCTAATTAACAGTGCTGTTCCTAAAGTGGCGCTGGGAAACAGTAACAAAGCCTACACAGAACACGAGGCTAATGGCCGTAGTAGTCGACGCCGATGACACCAAATGAAAAAAAAAAATTACCTTTTCAATGATGTACTAAACATTGTAGTGTCACACTCTATAATACGTAAAAGTTTATTTCGCTAGTGGGCGATAAAATTTAAGTAACGCTATTAAATTACCTTTTCAATGATATGCCATACATGGTACATTACCTATTTAAAATTAAGGTGTTGGAGAAGTGCAAGGGAGGCATTGTAAAAATATTTTTAATTTGGAATAAAAAACCAACCTGTTTTAACATTTTCTTAAAATCCAATGATTAATGCAAAAAAACAGGATGAAACTGTTTTGAGTGACCCACTCTGTATGTCAAAAATGGCTAGATTTATCGAATTAGTTCATAGAATAAAATCTGCTTAAAAATACATTTTTTACAAGATGCGTAACACAACAAAAATCCTCCCATCCAATAAAAAATATTGAGTGCAGCGCCATCTACATATGGATCCATTTAAAATTATTTTATATCTAAAACTGAAGCTCTCTTAGTGTTTGTTCTGTGAAGTGGCTTTTAAAGAATTAAAATATCTCTATTACTTACCAAAATATCCGGCCTGTGAGTTTTTATTGGTACATCCTGTATACATTAAACTCGTCATTTTCACCAGAACATAGACTTCCGAATAGCAAGGATTAACTTCAGTATCAGGATATTCTGAGAGCGGATCCTAATAGCAACACCTCTCTTAGAAAACCAATCAACGAAAAAATGGTAAAAAGTTGGAATAATATTTCCAAGATGGTTTGGAAAATGGCAAAATATTAAAGTTTCTTTGCAAAATCAAAATCTGGAATACTTTCACTTGGGTTCCCCACCTTAAACTTCGAATCAAAAAGTTTAGTGACTAGTCACGTCATCAAATAAAACCGACAGCTATTTATATATGCTGCAAGACCAACTTGAAAGGTGATGAGAAGTTTAGCTGAACCTTTGTAAGCTAGGCTTGGAGGGAACAGAAATAGCTACATCAAAACAAATGCAAATGTAAAAAAATTATTACCAGATATCTACCATAAAATATATACATAGTAGACACCTTATATATCCGTCTTTAAACACAAATGTGAAAAATATGACAGAAAAAGCAGATATCGATGGTTTTTCATGTTGGAAAGAATCTTGTAGAGATATGGAAGTCAGACAAAGCATTTGAAAAAACTGGCATACATTTAATATAAAGGCACGAACTAAAAGCAATCAATAATTTCAATCAGTCTTTAAACTTCAGGCGCCTAAATTTAAATAGCCACTGAAGAAAACCAGGCCAGAGAAATAGCAGGAGAAATACAAAACCCAAAGGACGAACCAACAAGGATTCAGAAAAACAGAGAGGGAAGGAGTTATTAGGGAAAAAATGAAAGTTAGAGAGATGGCTGGTAGACTGAATAAATTTGTAAAACATGTGGGCAACTTAACTAATGATAAGAAGGTCTTAGATATGTTAAAGGTTTTAAATTAACATTTAAAACACAGAAGAGCTTTAACCAAAGGATGTTTTTCCTTAGAGAAAAACTAACCTACACACTTCAATTTGAAAAAAAAAACTTGTACTAAAGAATGCAACAGGTGTTTGCTTACTAAAGAAAATTAGTTTGATTTTCATGTTTTTAAGACCCAAATTAAATGATGTATTTAGATTCGTCTTTAACAAATACATAGATCCTCGTATTTCAAACTGGAAGATCTCAGCTCTGCCCAGAATATTTTGTTACAGGACAACTTTATGTCAAAAATTTAATTAAAGGATGCCTCTCATCTCAATTCATAAAAAATCAGGAAAGTACTTGAAAAAAAAAATACTTATAAATTTGAGTGTCTTACATTTGGTTTGACCATTTGCTCCATATGTTTTTGCAAATATTTTAAAACCGGTAGTGCATCAACTAAAGATTTTGGAAATAACCTTAATGATTTCCTAATTACATCTAAATCTAGTGATCAATGTCTCAAACATTGTAATACAACGGCTAATTCTTTACAATCTCTATGACTCATCATAAAAAAAATTGTTTTTATCTAAAGTATGCGAGAACTAGATTGTTACGTAGCTGTATAAAAATTAGAAAGACCAATCAGAAGGCATAGTGATTGTACCAAAATGGGAAACTCAACCATTCCATGTTCAAAAAAAAAAGCTTTTTACGGTACATGTCAACATTAAACCTAGTTATTCACTGTAGCAAACCTTCGTTTAGTACTCCTTATAACCAGAGTTCTGACCTAGCTCTCATTATAAATAGTCTAAACTAAAAAAAATTAGGAAATTTCTGCCCTAACTTTCATTATAGAAATTCCGAATAATAAAAGAAAATGGATATTAGGAAATTTCTAAAAGGGTCGTCCTGTTTCGCCAAAATGTATTCAAACTTGGGACCAAAACACAGTTTTAAAATACTTCAGTATTTTCTTTTACTTGAAAAGCTGTTTTAAGAGCCAAACATGTTATGCTTGCAGCCAAACGGGTATAGACTTTCTCAAAAATTAAATTTGAAAATGTCAAGGTGGAAGCTGCCAATATACAAATTTTCATTGCAGTATTTAAGTATGAGATCAAAGTGAACACATAAAGTAGCCTTCTTTGTATATTTGTTTGGCTTAAATGCAGAATTTACACATAAAATAGTATATTTTAAATCAAAGTTTTATAAACTTTACATATTAAGAGACATTTTTGCGTTGCAATTATCCGAGTTTGCAGTTTATAAGTATAAGATCAGAGTAAACAAATAAAGTAGCCTTCTCTGTACATGTATTTGGCTTAAATGCAGAACTTGCACATAAAATAGTATCTTCTCAACCAAAGTTTTACAAAATTTACACATTAAGTAGCATTTTTCGCGTTGCAGTCAGCTGAACTTGCATAATGTAAGTATTAGATCAGAGTTAACACATAAAGTAGCCTCCTCTGTACATATATTTGTTATTTGCAGAATTTATACATAAAGTACTATCTTCCGCCACAAAAGTTTGGTGAAATTTGCAATTAAAGTAGCATTTTTCAGTCTGTATATGGCTTATATGAATGATGTATCTTCTATATATATTTATATGTCGTCTAAATTCGGAAATTTTCAGTAAAGTAGTATCTTCTGCAAGCTAAAAATCAATTAAATTATAACGACAAACATTCTCAAACCTGTACTAGTATAAGATCAGATTGTAGCCCTCCTCTTTACATGTCTTTGTCTATAATGCAAAATTTACACATAAAAATTTGCGAAATTTGCACATTAAGTAGCATTTTTCGTTTTGCAGACGGATTTTTTGAATGACTGCACCGTTATCACATAAAATAATATCCTCTGTATATTTATTTGTCGCCTAAATGCAGAACTTTATGCAAAAAGTAGTATTTTCTGCAAGCTAAAAATCAGTTAAATAAAAAGAAAAACATTATTTTTCTTTCTGTGCTCTGAATTTCTTCATTTATTTTTCAATTTATCGTATTTTTGAGATGATTTGCATTTTCGCTAGTTTTTACCTATGTTTTTATAATCGCTAGAATGTAGTCAGTCTGAACAATGTGAATCACTTGACACACAAATTGGTAATGAGTAATTTAGGCAGGCAGCGATAGAGAATAACATGAAATTTTAAATCTGAACATGTGGGTCAGCGGCGTAACACAAGTTTACTACATGGTTATCTTTATTTCCACTAACAAGGATGTGAAGCATAATTATTCAACTAGTCTGTTACTCGCCTCGCTTGCTTCTCTCGCTCGGCTTATAATCTCAGACTAGTTCGGTAAAGAATCATTTTGCTGACTTGGTACATAAATAACTATAAAATGTTGTCAACAATTTACGCCATAGTATAAAATTAAAGGTTGCTTAATTGCAAACGTTTTTTTGTCAAATTAATTAATATATATTATATATTAACATATTATTATATTAATATATTAATTATAAAAAAATATCCTACCTTGTTTACTAGGTAAATCATAGAAGCATTACAATAGAATGATGCTGTTACGTGAAATTAATTTTAAATTTATATAGTTTTAACAACTTCTCGTTTGTTTCTTTTTTTTAGAACCTCTACCTATATGTGCCACACTGATGTTAGATATATTTCATTAATGTTCACAAGTTTGAGCCACATGAGGAGACATCTTGAGAGGTAGAAACACAGAAGTACTACGATCTTTCCCTGGATGGTATTTTTTGGTAAGTCAACAGTTACTTTCATGATAATAAATTGTTGCTTACCAGAAATATTATTTCCCTTCTTTTTTTTACTATTTTGAGAGTCGGCCTTTTGCCTTCTTGCTTACATTTTACCTTATTTTTGATTAACAAATTCTCATAATATTTTTGTGCTTCTGGGTTCTACTGATCAAGTGTTTTTTCCTCACTTGTTTAGGACAAAAGTAATGGTGACACCAGGGTACAATTAACTTCATTTATTCTTTTTTTTAAGTCAGTGCCTAGTTAATTTAAATGTTTTTACCTACACAATAAAGTCCAGGAAACTCGCTTGTATCACTTTTATACCTTGGAGAGCAATTATCTTTATCTAATAGTATCATTGCCTATATATTTTCTTTTATCGTGAATTACTTACCAAAATAAATAATTCAGGTTATCTTTATCTTTTATAGTGATCATCATGTCCAACTTCTACATTGTAGGCGAAGATATCTTAGTAACACTATCTTTGTCAAAGTAAAGTATTTTTTTTTAATTTTACGACAATTGCAGAAGAGAATATCTCAGAATACTTCATTTTTGTTCTTTTTAGTTATTTGAAATTTATGTATATGAAATTTTGCTTATTAAATTCAAAATTCGATAACGTTTAATATTAATATTTTTATACTTACGTTTCCTTCCTTATGGTTATTCACAGACACAAGGAAGTTTTATTGTCCTCCATTTCATTAAATTAAGTTAGATTTAAGATAATTTTTATATTTTAAGGATCTTAAACATTGTAATTTAAGACACAGTAGCATTATACTAGTAAATGATTGCAAATCCAAGATATAGGTGTTGCGCATAATTCCTCATTGCCTCAATAAAAATTAATTTAAGAATCTGATGCGCTCTGAAATTCCTTTTAGGTTTTCTATCATTGACTTGACTCATAAGGTCCGGAACTTCAGCAAGCCGAGATAGAAAGAAACCAGTGTCCCTGATACACCAACCTAATTGTAACTCAGATTCTCAGATTGAAACACATCAGACGTCTGACTGTACGAAGGAATGGCTACAAATTTTGTAAGGCACCTTATTTTTGAAATTTTAACTTATCTTGGATTTAGAGATTAAGTTTAATTTTTTTTAAATTCAGTAAATTTAAGGATCATCTTGCATTCTGGTAATTTGTTTGAATTTCCATTAATTTTCAGAAAGTTTCATTAAGATTGTTATTTCAATAAATTGTAAATATAACTATAAAAAGTTTCATTAAGATTGTTAATTCAATAAATTGTAAATATAACTATAAAAAGTTTCAATAAGATTGTTAATTTATTTATGATTCGTAATAAAAGGAGTTAGTCGGTAACAAAGTACAGGGAAGTACCGCTATTAGAATGCCACATGGTCAAGAGAATTAGGTACCTATTAAATATTTATTCAACTTCATTCAATTATTTTTTTTAACAGTCAATTTTATTTCATTTTTAAATTTAATTATTAATTATTAATTTATTTAGTTTTTGAGTTTTCTTCAAAATTCAAAATTTACACATTTTCTCAAATTTCTCGAATACGGTCTATTTTATAAAAATTATGTATAGGATAAAAATTATAGAGAATTATATTACAAATAACTTTTATTTGCCCAATTTTTATAAAAAAAAAAATTTTTACATTTTGTCAAATTTCTCGAATACGAACTATTTTAGGAAAATTTTGTAGTAACTTTTATTTAAAGAATTTTCTTCTCCAAAAGTAAATAACAGATATATTCTATAAAATATAAAAATGAGTTCATTGGACGTTGGAATAAAGCTTAAGTTAAAAATTTGGTGTTTTTCTGTGTATCGGTTCATGAGTTAAAGTGGATACGCACTCATGCACGCACGCACACACACGCACCCACACTCACCCACACACACACACACACGCACACACACACGCATACACACACACACAGACATCATCGCGAAAATAGTCAAAACGGATTCAGGGGACCTCAAAACGTAAAAATCCGTCGAAAACTCGAGGTCGAAAAAATCATGATTCCTAGACTTTCCTTATATCTGTATTCAGATAGGAAAGTAAAAATATTAGGTTTATTTAAACAAGAAATAAAAATTTAAATATCATTTTACAATATAAAAAAAAATTAAAAAAAAATAAAAAAAAAAATATAATAAAAAACACATCTCATTTAGTTTGGCTTTTCAAATATTTTTCTGAAGAATGAATTGCTTTTAACAAATATTTGTTTTTTTAAATATTTCCATAGAATTCCATACAGCTTTCAAATAAATTATTTTTGACTATCAACAAGGATTTCAAAGTTTCTACTTTCAATTGGGTTTTTTCGCTAGTCCAGATATTGTTTAATAAAAAACCCATTCGGTAGGTGCATTAGTTCCTGGCATACAGAGACAATACTCTACCAATTTGCCAATATTATTGTGGTAAACATCATTTTCATTTAAGGCTTTAAAAATTTCAATCCACATGTCAGATACCGATACAATTTTGATTTCAATGCCCAAGTTTCTCATCTGAGATCTAGCGCTGAACGAAACAGATTTCATCAAAAACCTTATCTTCAATTAAATTTATTTCCGGATATTGTCGAAGTAGATAATCACTACATTCTTGAATAATTTGATATATAGGTTTCATGGTTAGTGTAATTCAAATAAATCTCTCGAATCCATCAAAATGGTCTTCCCATTCGTCCAGACAATGAAAACACCTCCTAAAAATCCAGCACTTTTTCTTTGAAAATATTTGATTTAACTAAGCCTTTTTCTTCGTCCAGTTTTTTAAATTTTGTCGAACTTGTAGAAGCAGAAACACATTTGCTATCCTGTAAGCAATATTAGTTTTAAGGTCCCTATAAATGATGATTGTTTCCACCATAGTTCTTCTATCTATCTTTAAAAACGTGTTGTGAAACGTTGACGACACATTATGGAGAAAGAAAAGCCCAGTTTTCGTGTACTGGTTTTGTTTAACGACTAACCAGGACTTATTCCCTGAAAACAGTACTGTACTGGTAAAATCAGTTTGAATAGTCACCTTACTTTATTGCTTACATTTATTGCTTATATTTATTGCATTGCTTACATTTAACATTCAGATTAACTGGTTACATACATTACTTATATTTATTGCTTAAATTCATTACTTACATCGATTGCTTATATTTATTGCCTACATGTATTGCTTACGTTTTTTGCTTACATTTATTACTTAAGTTTTTTGCTTACCTGTTACAGGGCGCGCAAGCATTACTGATTTCACACTATTTACTTTTCTAACCTGTAACATTGCTCATATATTGCAATTTTTAAATTTTATGTCGCTTACCTGCATTATTTGGGTATTACACTGCGTACATGTAATATGGAGATTGCTTATCACTTATCAGTTACATTACCTATTTGTAAATACTATTGCATTGCTTGCTTAGATTGTAGTTACTTTCTCTCCTTTACTAATCAGATATTTTTTTGCTTAGTTCTATCGTTACAAATTTCGAATTAGTATATTTATTTAATTGCATTAAAAATAAATTGGCTTTTATCATAGATACGGCTCCCATTTCATTCCTCACTTATTTGATAAATTTTGAAGTGTGATAAATTAAAATAGACGTTTTCTAGGAAGTGATTTTATCTAGCGTATGAAATGCACTTTTTTTTACCCTACCGTATCTACTAGAATTAGCGGCAACGCCTAAGCCGTGGGCAATAACAAACTGTATTTGAATTGGAATTATTTAGCCGGTTTATCTTATAGTACCTAGATTTATTTAGGTTGTTAAATTTTAACAGTTTTATAAGTATTTGTTTGTTTAGTAAGTATTTAATAGTTTAATAAGTATTTAATTAGTTTAAGATGAGTTTATATTAAATAGTTTTATAATTTAATATTAAATCTCCAAAACATTACATTGTTAACTTACTAAATGCAAAAAACTTCAATTCAAATCATCATTAGTAGTATAGTACAATTGGACGGCTAAAAAAAAGGAATACTATTTTATTTAGTTCATTATTGTGATATGACTTACAGAGCAAAACAAAATAGATGGGGAAATTAATTATCTCTGCTCAGTCAGAGAGAGGGTCGTAGGTAATTTTTCCTTTTTGTCCTCGAATTTGGCTGAATGACTGACTCGGTTTAGACCGTTTGGCGATTGTACCGAGATACAATTGATCATTCACCTGGGCAAATTATCTTATGGACACTGCAAATGAAAAAGAAGAATAGAATAATTTTAAGGGTTATGGTATATAATTAAAACGTGTTTATTAGAAATTAAAGGAGAATCTTGAGATTTTATTCAATACCTAGCTATAATTCGGTTGAATAGGTAAGTCCTTTGAATTTAATATACAGCATACGTACCGTTTAAAATAGATATCTATCTTGGGTGGCTTACAAAATAAATGATTTTAATATATACAAACTAAAAGGTTAAAACTGGTTATTAATATATACAATTTTCAGAATATTCCCAAACACTGAGGGTGGAGATATTTTGTGTGATAACACCTTCTATCTGATAGACTTGAGTTGGTATAATCAGTAAAATTCCTACCTTGGAGATTGACACTATCTTACAAAGGCAAGGGTTGAATTCGAAGACCTCTTTGGAAGGGTTACTTGACAAAATATTGGATTCGAAGGTAGGAATAGGTCCACTTATTTAACCTCCAATTAAAATATCGTCCTTTTCTTCGTTTGTAGGTAACTCCAGTGAGTAAGGGATGAAAATGGTGTCTCAATAGTTTACTACTTTCCAGCAGTAAGGTTCTCAAATACAGCTGCCCTTGAGACTACCTCAAATTAATGTGATGTCCGGAATTACACGTAACTGTTCCAATGTAAATTAATCGAACAAGAAAAATGAAATGAAACTATCTATGACTACGATAGCCAGAAAAAAAAGGCCTAAAATACAAAATACTACTTTATATATACAAATGTGGCTTTTTAGAAGTAAGTTTTGCTTAATTGAAAATAAAATCCTCTTGTGAGATTAAGTATACCAACAAATAGTAATACTAAATAAATTTTTAATCAGTCTTTTTGTTTCTAGTACCTTATATCCTTATAAAAAGAGCTTCAAAAACACATGTTCCATGAAGGGATACTAGAAGAATGAAAAATGGAAGCAGGATATGCCCCGACAAAATTAATCACTTCTACAGGAAATGATAATAAAATATGACAGGTAATTTAAAATATTATTAGCCAATTTCTCACAATCACCTACCTAATTCCAAAATTACCCAGATTATTTGGGGTTTTAATTATTTGTACTGAATTAGACAATTACCTGAATAAATTTGAATGACATAATGTCATAAAATAATGTAAATAAATAAAGAAAATGAACCATGAAACCATTTATAGAATTTAAAACGTTTCTTTGTCCCTTTTAGGCTCCTAGAACTTAACTACAAACTAATCAAGAAAAAATATGGAAAATATATCTACAGAGGATCAGAACGAGTCTTCAAAACAAGAAAGAAATACTTGATAAAAGGTTAAACTTCTACAATTTCCAATTTGACAATGGACTTATAAAAGGTATCTTTTCATTCTAGTTAACTCACAGAACATGAGAAATGGATTTCCTATTAAACTTCTACCCAAGACGGAGTATACGGAGTGATCTTTTAATAGATTTTATTCCTATTATACTTAAATAATAAATTAAAGTAAATTAAAAGTTAAATGTCAATACTATATATATATTAATTTTGTGGCAAAAGCATCCCAGTACATTCATATGGATTTTGAACCGTAACAATTGTTCTGTTCAAATCAGGAGATGCATTTTTAAAATCTGATACATACGCTAATCTAGATTTATGGCTACTACGTTATTTGTTTGTGCAGTGAATAAAAAACATTTATATCAAATGTCAAAAAAATATAGTTGGTTAGTTAAGGTCTTAGAAAGAAATAAGACAAATTGAACATCCTTTATCTCATTTAAAAAAACTGCAATATATTTAGAATAACCTCTGTAGTCTCTATTCACCGTTAACTTAATTCAGAGGCGTAAACAACTGGAAAATTTTTATACACCAATACATATTGTGCTTCTAGTAGTACAGAAAGAGTACACATAGTATGTAAGTAGTACATAAATAGATCACAAATTATACATTAATAATACACAAATAGATGAAAATTATGTAAATGAGCTAAAAAGAGTCTCCTATTAAAATTAATATGAACTAAAAAAGATCGATGTATGTTCCATTTCTACTTGGCTCACTATCCCTGATAAACGAGATCCCTAGTAGTACACATATTGTATACAAATAGTGTATATAGTCCAGAAATGGTACACAAAACATACAAATAGTAGACAAAATACACAAATAGGCGAAGTTCAAAAATAGTCCAGAAATAGTACATAAAATACACAAATAGTATACATTACTTCTTGTACACCATAGCACACCTCGCATATTTTATTTTCACAATAAAATGATAAAGTAAGAAAATTATTGGTTTACAGCTTTTTTCAGAATTTATTGCCAACTGTCATTTACAATAAATCAAAACCAAATAGGGTAAAAACTCTTTTTATAAATAAAGTTTGTCAACCTCAAAATTGACCAAGCCGAAAAATAAAACAGACTTTTTTAATTAATAAAAAACAAAATGTCCTTTCATTCTGAATGGGCTTTCGGATATGGTCCGTGATTATTCTGCGCAAAATAATGGTTACGTATATATAGTCAAATTAAGCACATTCTTTACTCTAACTGGATGTGGTATTCATTTTAATTACCTTAAAAGATGAATGCTTCCAGCAATATTTAAGCTATCTGCTTTTAATCGCCAATGAGAGAAAATAACATTTTTTGTTCAACTCCAGAACAGTTTTTTATTTTTAATTAGAGAAATCGCCTTCGATACAAAAAACGTATTGCGATGGTGAATTTAATTAAAATTTGCATTTTGTATTCTTGTAAATTCTATTCAGTCAATTTAGTGTAGTGAATGCTTTTTACAGAATTTAACGAAAAGATAAATAATTTAAAATTAGCTTCGTAAATTTTTAGAAATAAATCATCCAGTTTTTCACAAGAGACTAGTTGTGTCCTCATGAAAGTTAATATTGCAATTTCAAGTAAATGTAACGCATTAATTGAGTTATGCTGGTAAAGAAAGTAAACGGTAACCGTACTTTATTGCAGGAGAGCAGAATTATATTGGATAGTCTCCTTAACCTACAAAAGTTCGACTGTAATAACTTACACCGCTTGCCGAGTCCTCACTGGCTGCGTATGCGCGTACCGATCTTTGATTTGATTGAAGTGGACATATTGCTTATTATTGTCGTAGCAGTTGAAAATAGGTTATGTTAAAAATGCAGAAAGATGATATAATAATAATAATAATATACAGGGTGGCCACTTTTTTAATGGGATTGTATTAGTAATTTCCAAACCATACTAGTTAGAAAGTCGGTTAAATGGAGAAAAAGTTGCCTATCTCGAAGCATAATCCAGCGGTGAAAATTAATCGAAAATAGTAGGCCCGGCTCTTGAGATATTTCGATAAAAGGAAATTCGATCTTTTCGGTTTTTTGGTTATCGTTCATTTATTTTCAGAACTACTAAAAAATATTTTAAAGGTTTTTTATTTGATAGTAAATTTTCTTTGATTTGACGTTTTCATATTTTGCATCCAACGTTTCGTATTCTCCAGACCACCCTCAACTTATTTTTTTTAAATATAGGCCTGGATATTTTTTAACATTATTTGAAATAACTTTTTGTCCTGCATCCAACGGTGTATTACACAATGGCATTCAATGACGGTTTTTGGGTAATATTGACCGTAATCCAAATTTTATTTAATTTACGCTTGGTTTCAGCCATCTTTAGTTGAATCAACATGTCATGCTCCTTGATAAAAAAATATAATCAATTCTTAGAAAATTTATGTAATTTTTCGAAAATTAAACAATTCATCAACAACAACAATAGTAATGTAGAAATTTTAAAACGCAATTATTGATAATAACAAAAAGAAATTCAGTTTTTGTTAGTCATAATCAAATTATTTGAATATATCAATAAAATTAATTGTTCAAAATGCCTGCCATCTTCTTCAATACATTTAGCAATTCTGATATTCATATTTCTTATGCTATTGCTTATTTCTTCTTCCTGGATATCTTCCAATGCATCTTCAATCTTTTCGCGGATAATCTCAATTGTTGCATTTGGTGTATTATACACTTTATTTTTGAGACGTCCCCACAAATAAAAATCTAATGGATTCAGATCTGGCGATCTGGCAGGCCACGCCACTGGACCTCTTGTTCCAATCCATTAATTGGGAAAAGTCTGATTCAAATAATCCGTGACCATTCTTGAATTGTGTGGACCACATCCATCTTGTTGAAACCAGATTTCGATAAGACGATACTCTAAAGGAAGATCATCTAACATATCCTGCAGTATATCTAAATATTTTTCTGCAGTAAGGTTTCCGTCAATAAAGTATGGTCCCAGTAATTTATTATTTAACAAACCGCACCACATATTCAAAGAGAAACGATATTGATGTGTCACTTCTTGGATTAGGTGAGGATTTTCCGTGGCATAAAAATGTTTATTTCTTCGATTGAACATACCAGAATTTGTAAATGTTGTTTCTTCTCCCCAAATGATATTGTGTGCAAAGTTGTTACTAATTCTTACCTTTTGTTTAAACCAATTACAAAATCGCAATCTTCTTTCAGGATCATTATGATATAGTTTTTGTATAGCTTGGTATTTGTAATCATGGTATCCGTGTCTCTTGATTATCTTATTAACAGCACTTTTTGATAAGTTACATTCACCTGCAATAGTCCTCGACCCAACTCCTGGATTTATTCGAATTTGAGCTAAGACATTAATATCGTTGACTGGCTCCTTTCTTCGAACATACGGAACTCTAGCTTTATCGAATGTATTATGTTCGATAAGAGTTGTAGACAAACGCCGAAAAATTTTTATATTTGGTTGCATTCTGACGGGATATAAATCCTCGTACCTTTGTTTTGCTCTGAACGAATTTCTGTTCAGTTTGATGTATAATTCGTACATAACTCGTCTTTCTTCTGCAGTGTATCTTACCTAATTGAAGTTAGAATAGGTACCAAGAAACACAAAAAACTTTTGAACAATGAGAAATTTTCGTAAAGCAATAAAGAACAACATAATAATAATGTGACAGTTCTTGTAATATGGATTGTTTTCACGGCCTACTATATTTTATAACAAGTAAGATGATATTAGTTTAAAATCATATCAATTGCTGTGCCAGTAATAAAATAATATTTTGCATTCAAATTTGGTAGGTATGTATTGTCAAAAATAGAATCGAGAATATCTTTTAATCATTTACCTTATTAAAACATACTTTTTAATAGTAGAATAATTAAATAATTATTAATTCTCATTTATTTTTTCGTAATTATAATCACTTTATCTTCGAAGTATTATACACTGAAAAAATTAACGCTGATTATAAATTCAATACAGATGATCCGTACCAATAAAATTTGGATTTCGGTCCATATTACCCAAAAACTGTCAGTAAATGCCATTGTGTAATATACCACTGGATGCAGGATAAAAAGGTATTTCAAATAATGTTATAAAATACCCAGGCCCATATTTAAAAAAAAAAGTTGATGGTGGTCTGGAGAATACGAAACGTTGGATGCAAAATATGAAAATGTCAAATCAAAGAAAATTTACTATCAAATAAAAAACCTTTAAAATATTTTATAGTAGTTCTGAAAATAAATGAACGATAACCAAAAAACCAAAATGATCGAATTTCCTTTTATCGAAATATCTCAAGAACCGTGCCTGCTATTTTCGATTAATTTTCACCGCTAGATTATGCTTAGAGATACGCAACTTTTTCTCCATTTAACCGACTTTCTAACTAGTATGGTTTGGAAATTACTAATACAATCCCATTAAAAAAGTGGCACCCTGTATATTCAAGAAAATATAAATAAATAGGAATAGTTACAAGTATAAATACAAAGTTTAATAATTATTCAAATGAATACCTAGTATAAATACAGAATAAATTAGACATTGATAACTCACTGATGCATTATAATGTATGTGTGCAAGAAAATATAAATAAATAGGAATAGTTACAAGTATAAATACAAAGTTTAATAATTATTCAAATGAATACCTAGTATAAATACAGAATAAATTAGACATTGATAACTCACTGATGCATTATAATGTATATGTATTTAAAATGATATAGAAATAAATAAATAATAAAGGAAAATAAAAGTATCTTCGTTTCTCACTTTTGTAAGCAAGGTATATAGGTATACTTATAAGTAAAAAATAGAGTCCGGTACGCTTTAGGTACGACGGAATTTGAAATCATTTTCTTACAGTTTTGCCAAGAGTTTCAGTACTTTACACCTTATACTACATAAAATATGTGAATATTAACAAGACTGAAATATTTTTATAACGTAAAATTAATTAATTAATTAGGGCAAGGAAAATCTTTATAAATGAATTTCAGTTAGTTACAAGATAAAATACGTAAATATTGATATTACCCATTCTTTAATTGTGAAAAAAATTACGATATAGCCTATAAAATTGTAAATTTGATAAAATTTTCGTATCCTTTTTTTTTAGAAGTATACAATATGTAGCCCTAGAGCCCACTGCAAATTTTTACCGTCATCTGATAACGAAATGAAATATACCCCAAAAGCATGGAAAAACATTGTACTTTACCAAATGACACCTGTGCCAAACCCAATCCTGAGCAAAGTGGCTTTAAAAAATTGTATTATATTAAAAAAATCACATAAGGCATGATAGCGCTAATTTTGTTTGCCCTTAAAGTTTTCCAGAAAATAACATTCAAATATATCTTGATATATATCGTTTAAGAGAAATATTTTCTCCTCTTAATATTGCACAAAAATATCTATCCATGATTAGTAGGTAAAAATGATAAAAAATATGAATCAATGTTTGCTGATTTAAAAATTTATTTGTATGCCTATTGTTGTGATTCATTTTTACAGGTTGCCATAGAAACGACAAAAAAACTACTATGATTATGGTTTAAAATTATTGTCTAACAAGAGTTTATAATTATTATTGACTATCTCTGCAAATGGTTTATACAATGCCATCCTTCTTCCATTCATACATAAACTCGGTTTAAAATGTAGGTAAAAATATTAATAATTCAGGTTTAAAAGCTAGTTTCACAATGAATTAGAGTTGTAATTTTCAGGGAAAACACAATTGTCGTTGTCATGTCTTATGTGAATTTTTGAATATAAAATAATTTTTTTTAACCACTTTGCTCAGGATAGGGATTGGCACATGTGCAATTTGGTAAAGTACAATGTTGTTACATGCCTTTAGAGCATATTTCATTTCGTTATCAGATAACGGTCGAAATTAGCATACTATTAGTGTAATCAATTTTTTTTTCTAAATTTCGAGGTACCTAAAGCGTACAGGAGCCAAATTATATTTGTATAGTTCTTGATTCATTTATTTACTAACAATTTTAAAATCTAAATTTGTAGAAAGTAGAAGAATCTCGAATTGAGTTTCGGTAAAACAATCCTTATAAGGGCATCGAAAGAATGGAATTTTTAACCCTACTGAAAAAAAAGGAAAATACTGAACACCTCAAGGTTTTATATAAACCCAACAATCAGAAAATAAAATTGTACGAAACAAAATCAACGTCAAAAGGTACTCCCCAATTATTTCAAACGCGTAAACGCAACATGTGAGGGACTCGGAAAGCAATAGGACTCGGCAAGCGGTAGGACTCGGAAGGATGGTTAAGAAAAAAATATCTGCAGCCGGGCCCCAGGACAATTCTCTAGATCGGGCCCCGTGACCAAAAAACAGTTCTTCAAACAAAAACTTTTCCTCTTCTTCGATTCAATTTTCTACAGGGTGTTTCAAGAGGGTATGTCATAAATTCTTCCACAGATAGATTACCAAAAAATAAGTGGATTTGACTATATTTACCTATATCAAAAACTGGCTCCTAACAAAGTTACAGGGTGTTAAACTAACATTCAAAAAAACGATTTTTTTTTTGTAAAAAGTTTGCTGTTGCGAATTTTTCTTTGAAATGTTTGCCAGTGCTGTAGATTTGAAGGCCCAATATTCCAAGGAGAACAAAAAATTAAAGCGACCCCTTTAAAAAAAGTTGGGGGGTTGGGTACCTTTTAACCCCCCCGTATTTTTCTTTGTCATAAAGAAACTTGCCTTATCGATCTAAAAATCAAAAAGAACTATGAATTTTTAATTTTTTTTTTATAGCAAAATGAACTTTGTATCTTTCTTAGTTAACGAGCTATTTACAATTTTTTAACTGCATATCTAGAGCAATTCGTCCGTCCTGGAATTAACATATCAACACAACTAAGAGTAGGTCAGGAGTTATTGTACAAAAAACGCATATAAAATCAGTGGTGTGTCTAGGGCTGTGCTTAAGCCGCTTCTGCAAAAACTACCTTTTTTATTTATATTTTTGTAAAAAGGGTATTTATAATATTGGATTAGTGCCATAAAAATGATGTGCCACCCTTGGTTCACCATGCCACTGATAAAAATACACGTCAGTTTGGAAATGTATTTATTAAATTTAACAGTAATTAAAAAAATTATTTTTTAATTAAACAATTAACAAAAAATTAACAATTCAAAATAAACACTTGACAATAATTATTATACATATTTTATAAACTATTTAATTTAGTAAATGTTTAACATGTCCTCCTCCTTCTTAAATACAAAAATATGAATAAAAGAGAAAGTTTTTGCAGGGGCGGCTCAAGCACAGCCCTAGACACACCACTGATTTTTATATATGTTTTTTGTACAATAACTCCTGACCTATTGTTAGTTTTGTTGATATGTTAATTCCAGGACGGACGAATTGCTCTAGATATGCAGTTACAAAATTGTAAATAGCTCGTTAACTAAGAAAGATACTAAGTTCATTTTACTATAAAAGGAAATTAAAAATTCATAGTTCTTTTTGATTTTTAGATCGTTAAGGCAAGTTTCTTTATGACAAAAAAAATACGGAGGGGTTAAAAGATACCCAACCCCCCAACTTTTTTTAAAGGGGTCGCTTTAATTTTTTTTTCTTCTTGGAATATTGGGCCTTCAAATCTACAACACTGGCAAAAATTTCAAAGAAAAATTTTTACAAAAAAAACACGTTTTTTTGAATGTTAGTTTAACACCCTGTAACTTTGTTAGGAGCCAGTTTCTGATATAGGTAAATATAGCCAAATCCACTTATTTTTTGATAATCTATCTGTGGAAGAATTTATGACATACCTTTTTGAAACACCCTGTATAAAAAAGGTCGTCAAGCAAAAACTTTTCCTCTTGTACTTGAATTACTTTAAAAAAAAAGAAAGATCCTCCAGCAAAAACTTTTCCTCTTCTGCATAGATTCAATTTTCTACAAAAAAAGGTCCCCAGCCTAAAACTTCCCTCTCTCGTCTGGTGTCGAATTTCTCATACAAAACAAAATCCAGTTGCCGGGCCCCCCCTTTTAGTCCGGGCCCCGGGAATTAGTCCCGGCTGCATATTCGGATGTAACAGGCAAGATGACCATTCGGCTATGCCGAACGTTTCTTCATATGTGACGTGCACGATAGCATTTAGTCGGATGTTGTGACTGTTACATATAATAAAAAAATAAGTATCAGTTAAATTCAATCGAATTATAAAAAATAAATTTTGGCATTAGGAAACTTTTTAAACACTTGCCGATATCAATTGTTAGGGTACATTGTCTTAGATTGTAAAATTTTAATCAACCAAGTAAATTTTAATAGTTTTATTGACAAAAAAAATACTAAATTTTAGCACGGAGTATTTAAAAAGTTTCTTAGTGTCGAAATAGTTTTTTTCTATTCGATTTAATTTAACTGATAGTTCAGATTTTGGATACGAACTGCGATAATACGAAGAAAAAGAAATACCAAATTAAATAATAATGCTTTATTTATATGCGATACTTATAAGTGAGCACAAGCGATTTACTTTTTGGCTTTGTTGGATCCCAAACCACGATTGTTCTCTACACATAAATTGAGTGAATGCGGAGCACTTACACTGCTATTCTTGCTGCTAAAAGAAGGTCTTCCTACGAGTTTTCTTTTGCCACACATTTTAATTTTTCGCCTGGAAACGGCTGTTGGCTAAACGCTAATTTTTACTCCACTTCTTACAATTTTAGGATGAATGTTGCCTGATTGTATTTTGATTGCTCCTCTGTACTTATACGATGTGTACAGACCTGATAATAAAGATGGTACAGAAATAGCATATTTTTTATCCAAATGTCGATTGACAGCTGGTAAGAATTGTTCCGGATCATTTCTAAGATGCTGCAAAATTGTATTACTGTATTCCAACCATACAGTCTTTGTTGCTTCAATATCCGAGGCCAAATTTTTTACCACGTTAATTTCTTGCAGTGGCTCTGGTTCTATCGTAGAAGGATCCACTTCATTGGGACTAATTAATTCTGGTGTAAAATAGGTCTCTATAGTTCCAGGTGACTGTAGTGGACAAAATAATGTCTTTTTCGAGGGTAAGAGTATTTATTATCTTTAAAATGCCAAATTTTGAAATTACTGCAGCCTAATGTATGCAGTGTTTCCCGTTATATCCAACAAGACAACTACACATGCATGTTATCATATCCATTTGATAAATGATATCAGGCTTAGAAAAACTTACAACTTTATATTGATGATTTCCTATGGGTTTTAGGTTTGCATTTTCGACTAACTGTTTTGGCAGATATCTCTCTTGAATTGCTTTACCTTTACGTTTTAAGACAATATCAAGAATCCGTTGTTGATAATATCTTTCAAATCCAGTACATATGAAATCAGCTAATTGGGTAAGATTAAATGCCTTTATACGTTCTAAAGGTATATCCTTCAGTAATCGGAACATTACCTCCATATAATTATTTGTGTCTGAACCGCGCAATAACAAATTACGTCTGTAAAACAAACACGAAGTCTTAATTCGCAAATACATATTCTCTAGATATTTAAGAAAGTTAAGATGTTGACATTGTTCATTTAATAATTTCTTTGCTGCATCAAGCTTATCTTTCGAGTCTGAATATAAAATATTTCGGAATAACTGGTAATAACGGTGATTGTGCGTTTTCGGAACTCCTTTTTTTGAGTAGTAAGCCATCGCTTTTAAGATATGAAATGTACATAAGAGCATTTTCGAACGTGGGAAACATTGCTGTAAGACGTATCTTCCCCTAAGTCGTCATCTGTCATTATGACAGATGCTTGTATTTTAACGGGAAATATATAAAGGAGACCTTGTACCGCTTCTTGAAATATTTATTTTTTTTTACTAATGCACCCAATCGGTAAACCTCCAACAGGAGACTGTGTGACAAAAAAAAAATGTAATCCTGAACATCACAATTTCCTGTTGCGTCTACAAATATGAGTTCCGACGCTTGAGGTAATTTTAAGGCTCTTTGCATTATGGGGGTACTTATTGCAAAGGAATGGTTTTCGCCGAGAGTACATACTTTGAACAATGTCCCATTTTTTTCATTTTCCGACATTAACACATCTTCCAACTTCTTTAACATTTCTGGACCACTGCACTCGCCATATTGCTGTCTGAAGTTACTAGTCCAGAGTGTTCGCACATCGGTTTTTGTCGGGAAATAATGACGATCGCTTATTTTATCGCTATACTCATCCATCACCCAATTCTTCCATTTTCGTGGTGCAATACATAAGTTACGCAATGCTTGATATGTAACAATCTATATATCCGATTGAGTGCTATCGTGCACGTCACATATGAAGCGGTATTCGGCATAAGTCGACTGGATATCTCAACCGTTACATCTGAATATGCGTCCCGGCTACCCCCTCCCCCCTCTAGTCGGCCCTGAACTTACGTTCATGACCAAGTGGGGTATATCTGTACCCCAAAGTTTTTTTCGTCAGTTTTGATTAAATAGCATTTAAAAAGTAAACCAAATTGAAATATCAAATTTAAATGAGTTTTATTTATTGTAATATTATAAAAAATGTAATTACTGACATTTATTACAAATGTAGTGAGCTTTTGAATGCTTTTTGCAGACGTTTTTATTGAAATAGAAGCACCGATTTCGACTCTTCTTTTTTCTTTTTCTGTCACAAAGATGACATCTGCCAATTTAAGGCATAGCAGGATCAGGATTTACGGGTTCTTGAGTAACTAGTTCCGGGACGACAAGCTCCATGTTTCTCTTAATGTTCAATTAAAAGTTTTTATTGGAGGTATACCTTTGTATTATGTTCCTCTTCCCCAATTCCTTTTCCAACTCTAATAAAAAGATTCTTCTATTATCCAGGTTCCCCTTTTCCCAATGTGGGTAGAGTTGGTAGTGGGTTAAGTTTAAAGGAGTTGATTCCACCAATATCTAGAAGATGGTAAGACATTACCATTGACCAACGGTTTGATTTGCGTTGAGTCGTGTACTCTTTCTCCAATTTATCGCTGTTGTTCACAGCACCATTAGTCTTATTATAATGCAAAATAATGTGGGGTTTATGGTTAACATTTTCTTCTCCAATTTGGTCGTCTTTGTGCTCAATAGATAACAAAATGACAGCAGCTTTCTTTTTCGGGACATACGAAACCATAGTTTTATCTCTCATAAATGTAAACATACTTGAGAATTCTTTTTTATATGTAGCAGGAAGCAACTCCTTCGGTATGTTTTGTTTTTTTCAAGGTATCACATGGTAAAATATTCTTCTGTAGAAGTTTATGAGCAAATTTTAAACTAGGGAAGAAGTTGTATGTAGTTATTCCGTGGCCTTGAAGTAAATGTTCCACCAAGTCCAGAACAACTCTTTGACCCACACCCTTGTCAGCTATGTTGCCTGCCTTACCTAGAAGAAGTGATGACCGTGAAAACGTGTATTTAGAATGCAACGTAAAATAAAGTTACCTAAATATACTTGCATATTGACGGTATATGCTGTACAACAATCTTTCTTAGGTTTACTCTTCATGTATACTCTAAATATAGCTGTCCCACGAAAATTAACTAACTGCTCATCGACACATAAGTGCTCCCCTGGATTGGATGCATTTTTGCAGTTATTGACGAAATTATCAAAAACATCTCGGATTGGGGCCAATTTGTCCATTGCTCTACTTTCTGCTCTGGTCTCGAAGTTATCAAAACGTAGAAAGCATAACATCCAGAGGCGGCTCGTGACCAAAATTTTGGGGGATCACAGTAGCAAAATATAGATCCCGGTATATATTAAATTCAACTTCAATATTCCAAAGGTGTAAACAAATACATGCAACTGCAGCGTGATTCTAAAAGATACCAGGGGCGCATTAGATATTGTGCTATAACAATAATTGTAAAAAAAAATTATATTTTGTATTTATTTAGAAATGTAAATAAAAATTTGAAAACTCACAAAAAAACCACTTTACAAACAGAAATATTTATAAAATTACCAAACACTAAAATAATTGAAAGGCAAATAACAATATTATAAAATAGATGTCTACTCAGTGTCATAATCGCTAGAAGAACTACTGTTATTTAAAGTTATTACAAGCTGATCACTTCTTTGTTCAATTATATTGTCAAGCTCCCACATTTTGGGTTCTATTTTAAGTCTTACATGCTCAACACATTTCTTCCACTTTTCTGGAGTAATATTTAAAATGGCCTCTTGAAAAATATTTTTCATGTCCGAAAATTTAAAAGTGGTATTTTTATTGGCTACAAATTGTTTCACATCTGCCCAAATGAGCTATATAGGATTAAATTCGCAATGGTAGGGCGGTAATCTTAACACAATTTTGTTATGTTCTTTTGCCATTTCGTCGATAATGTAACTGTTATATATATTTTTATGTTGATTTACTATACGTAATAATTGGGCTTTTATCATTGAATCATCAAACGAAATATTTTTGGAACGAAGCCAATTTTGAATATCAGCTTTTTTGGAGGCCGCATTTGGGATTTTTTCTAACTTTCTGGAATGAGATGGTGCATTGTCTAGTACAATAACAGAATTCTGCTCTAGCTTGGGTAGTATGTTTGAAAACCATTTTTCAAAAGATGGGCCATCCATTTCTTCATGGTAGTCGCCACTTTTGTGTGGCCTGCATTTATCCAAGTTTCGTCCAGATAATAAATAGTTTTGTTTTGGTCTCTATAGTTTCTAATTTGTATTAAGTAGTCCGTTCTCCAACATTTTATTTTATCCCGATCCATTAAAAAGCTGTTTCTTTGACGTTTATTGAATTTAAAATTCAATTTTTTTATTATTTTATAAAACGTTGTTCTCTTAAAATTAGGCAAATCTAAATCGTCATTAACAGCTTTGAGTACTTTATCAATGGTAGGTATTTCGTTTCTAAAAAAGTCGTGAACCTTTCGGCGGATAGAATTTTTGTTAAAATCCGAAAGTGTATCAAATGTATTTTTTCGATTAAAAATTTTTTTTGGCGCAGAAAAAGTTCCAGATTTTTCATGTTCATATATCCTTGCTGCTATTTCACCTAAGAGTATTGTTGGATCAAGCTGTAGTTCGTTCTTGTAAACGTTCAAAATCATTTCTTTAGTATTTATATCAAAATGATTTTTTTTGGTCGTTTTCTTGGTGGGCTCAATTTATTATTTATATTGAACGGATCATCTGCTGAATCGGTGCTAGACATTTTGAAAGCCTATTTTTTTTAATCCAAGCGCAAATACTTCGAAACAACTGAAAATTTACATTTTAATACCAATATAAAAATACCCAAACACAACCTTACCTTCAAATATAACTTTATTATGAAAATCTTCAACTAAAATTTGTAGCCTATAAATTTTTAATAATTAACTGAAATATAACTCATAGAAAAATGCAAACCAAAAAAATCTAAATAATTAAAACCTAACACAAAATGTAAAACATTAATGCGTCAACGCTAGACACGAAACAACAAACAACTGATTTAAATATTTGGCTCTGTACACCGCTCTATAAGTTGTAGTGGGAAGATCCTAGACTATTTGACCAATAGATGAGCGCTGCGTCGGTAAGCACGTGTGTAGCACGCGGCGATCATTGTTTACCTCGTTGGAATTTCGAAGTTGAATTTAGTATATGTAAAATACTGTCAGTGTTTTAGAAAGGTATATTATAAACTTTCTAAAACCCTAAAAGTTTTTTCATACATCTGTATTGATACCTATATTCTGTCACTGTGAACCACTCCACGAGCCTTTTTTTCAGACATTTTTTATCTGTCGGTGTAAATAGAGTGGAATTTAAGGTATGCTAGCTCTTTATTAAACGGCAATACTCAAGAAAAATTTAAGCCAAATGTGTACATCAAAATTACATAGGAAAATTTTAAGTTTTATTAAAGTTTGCAAAAAATGGAAAACTCTTTTATTATGCACAAAATTGATTCAGAAAAATTACATCTATTGTTTTATATACTCTATTTGAGTATGTAAGTGTTGTATTTTGTTTGATTTAAGTCGTCAAATCTTAAAAACATGTCAGCTTATTCAATATTAAGACATTTAAAATAAAACTTAAAAAACAAAATATTCAACTTGTTACTATAGTTTGTGGTTGAAATAATTTTATATAATATAAAAATTTTTACGTTTTACAATTGTTTCTACATCCACAACTCCAAAAACCAATACAACTCACTCCAAACTTCAATTGGTTTCAGTGAATGAGACTCATATCATAACTACAATGTGAGGAAGAGTAGGAACATCAAAGCAGCTGCAAGAAAACAGCTAGAGCAGGAAAAAGAACTATATACTATATCTGAAGGGATAAAGATATGCAAGAAACTACTTAATTGTATGAACTCTATCTAAGCATGGTTGGATGTAAAAGACGACTCAGAAAATTGATATTTAATACTTTTTCAAAGAATAAAAATGTAAATCAGTGTTTTGTCTCTCTGTATTTCTACTTATGTCCATTTTTGTTTTATTTATATTAAGTTTTCATATTACGATACTTATGTGATACTTCTCTGTAATTAACAAACTTTTAAAATCTACTTGATAAGCCAAGATAGCTCTAAATCGGGCTTTTGAATATAATATTTATGTACTTGTATTTACCATAAAAAATGTATTATTATAATTCATAAAATTATTATAAACGTATTTACCTCGTACCTACGTGAAAAATAAAATGTTACTTTTTATATTTCTTTAGCTGGTCTTACAACCCTTTATAGAGCAATGCACTATTAAATTCAAAAACAAAACATGTTTTTATATTCAAATAATTAAAAAAACTTATTTAACAAAATATTCGACTGAGCAATGACATTGACAACAAAATCTAAACCAGACAAACTTTCTTCTAAACCCGTTCTGTAAAAGGTGTGTTTACCAGTGAGCATTCACAATTGTGACTCTTTCAACACTAAGGTGAGTGCGGAAAAGTGGTTTTTTCCGCACGCTAGTAGAAAAAAATTATGTTAGTCATTATTAATATAAAAGTATGATGTTTAAATTTAACATTATGTGTCAGAATATTGTCAGGCATCGGGTAGTCTATTGGTGTTTTCTTTTCTATTTTGTTCTGATTTTAGTTACTAATTTTATATTTTATTATTATATTCAATTTTTATTTCACATGTTTAGTTTTATTAAAAAAATAAACTTAAACTAAAGAGTTATTTAAATTGGATTTTAATATTTTTGTGTGCTCGTCTCTACAGTTCTCCTTTTTACATGGGATAAAACAAAAATTGCTAAAGATACATATCTTCCAATGTAGATTTAAAAAGGATAATTTAAATTAAAAATTTAGATGATTGTTGATTAAAATTTGTGACATTATGAACTTCTCACGTGTTTTACCCCTCGCACAAAAGTTCTATATTTTACATGACTTAGTGAAAATTTAACTACATCTTTCTTTTTGTTGTAAATGATTAAAATACCATACTGGAGCTGAAATTGTTTTCCTGGGTAAAATTTACAAAACAGCTAATATTATATGTTGTTAAAGATTGTAACTACAAAAGGAAAAATTTTAATTGCTCTTTAAGAGGGAGAACGTGTTTAACTAATAACAGTTTGACCCTTTCCCAGCTATTAACCGCTCTCTGGGGACTGTTTGGCCCTATCTAGGGCCCATATTACACTTTAAGGATAAAGTAAATGTCCAACATTAAATTTAGAGCCAGATAATATCAGTTGTATAGAGTGACAGTGGGGACGTGTAGTAATATATGGGTCACATTCTCACATATAAAAAGGTAACACTGATATAATTAATGTGTATCATTTGTTTGTTGTAATAGTCTAGTACTCGAACATCAAATGGATAGAATTATATTTTGTGCAATATCATGACCAGTTCACTCATGTTGTACAGAATATTTTTTCTACGGCTCACTAAAGAAAATCTACATCATTTGGAGGTTATTATAATACAAGTATTAGAAATTAAAAATTTAAAAAACCGACTTCAAAAACGTCCAGATGCCATCACCATATCTTTACCAAATTAATATGGGACCACCCCTGAGGTACTTACTAACAAAAAAAGACTATCTCTAAACATACATAAAAAATGAGGAGTGAGAGAATTTTCTCATGGACCCAATTATTAGATTTTGACAAAATTTATATGGGACCACCCCTGAGGTACCCCTTTCTAACAAAAAAAAGAATCATTGAAATCGAACACCGTGTTAAAGAATTATCACTGAACATACATAAAAAAAAAATATTGCGCCGAATTGAGAACCTTCTCCTTTTTTGAAGGAGGTTAAAAATAGTTATTTATGCAACAAGTGTGTGTTGTCGCACTCGCCTACGGCTCGTGCGACAACATTCACATTCGTCAAAAAAGGGACTTTACACACGAGTGGCATACAATATTTTTTCTACTACCGTACACATAATCCACTAATATTAGAAATATAAAACTTATTTTTTTCACTAGTGAAAAAAAGTACTTTACTTTACGCACTAGTGAAAAAAAGTAAAATGTTCCAAAAATTGTACACAGCAACAAAAATAAATTTATTGGAACTTTACAGATTTATAATTCTTACAGAACAAAATGACTAACAAATGAAGAAATATTTAAAAAAATAGGTTTTTAACTCTTATGAATATTAATATTGAATGTGCAATTATTGCAAATACCAAAACTAAGGTTTTGGCCTTTTCCAGCACAGAGTTTGAAAAATGTTGTGATATTACTTCTGTAACCCTATTTTGAGCTTCGAGTGGTATGGATTTGGCCTTTTCAAGTGAAAAGGTTGAAATATTTTGTGTAACTCTAGTTCCACTAATTCTTCATTAGAGTTGTCAACGGTAAAATTGTAGCTTTGTTTGGAAGTGGATTGCATACTGTCATCCATCAAAATTTTATTAGAAATTTTGTTTTTTTGTGTTATTGTGCTGTCTTCGTAGCCTTCTGCAACAGCAGATGATTCCCATCCTCCATGTTTTTTGACCGTTAGAAGGTCTCCTCCAGAATTTGCCAGCATAGTGGCTAAAGACCTCCTAAAGCAGTGTCCTGTAAAAGCCGTTGGATTGGGCAAGTTTAGATACGTTGCTATAACACTTGGCATTTTAACAAAAGTATTTATCCCTACAGGCTGTTTAGAATATTTTCCATTTGCGAATTTAAAAAAAAATCTGTTACAATTTATATTTGATGTTCTTAATGAGGTATATTTTTTAATGAAAGATAAATAATCAACTGCAGAATTATTTGGATTTAAAATCGTAAAAATGCGTTCTATTCCATTTTTGGTTTCTGATACTTTGACAATATACACTGTTTGTTTATCTTCCACATCGTTAATTGTTATTTTACATTATTCTTCCCGGCGACAAGCTCACGCAATTCCAATTATAAAAGCTACCTAAAAAATATTATATTGTAATGTTACAAATAATTTATTAAACATTAGGAAATATCTTGACGTTGCGCATGTAAAACTCCAAATAAATGCTATTGTAAAAAATATAAAAGTTTTAGGTATAATGTGCTGCCTAACAACACCGGTGGCCTGTTAGGACAGCAACTGATTTTGTTAGGCAACACACCATACGAACACACATCTCGTTGCAAAACTTTACAGAATATTTTAATTTTATACTGAGCATTTAAGCATTTACTGAGGCATTTACTTACTTTGATCATTAAAAACTTGGAATCTGGAGCTTTCAACAGAAAATAATTAGATCTTCTCGTTCAAAAATTTTGGATTTTTTTGGTTTATAACCTTTATTTTTTTGTTTGAAAAACGCTATTAACTTGTTGAATTTCGAAATATCAACGTTGTTTCTATATTTTAAGGTGCTTTTAAGCATAGAATAAATCGACCATAGGGTAGAAGCTTTGCAATTCTTCAACTCATCAGAGAAATATTCTAAAATAACGTTTTCCGAATATTTTGTCACCTTATTCTTCCTACACCATTCTATAAATGCATTGTATTTTTGCTGATAAATATATGCAGATTTTTCTAGCAATAAATTTTCAGTGGCCTTTTATGCACTGCATAAGATATCTGGGGGAGTATTATCAAATTCGCTATCGCTAGATAAATTTGAATCCATATCGATTATGACAGATATAATATACTGCAAATAAAATTTGAATTTAAGTAAACAAACATTAAAAAGTAAAACTTTTTACCTTCTCAAAGTTGATTGAGTTTAAAAAAATGCTAAATTGGCTTTAGAATCTAATCTTGAACTTAAGTATACTTTTGTCGTGTTCTGTTATAAGGTAGGTACTAATTAAAAGTTTAGAGATTGACAGTTCTTCTAATCCACACAGCCACGGCCAACTTACTTTTACCAAAATCGACATCCACTGTATGTTTACTTTTAATTAAATCGATGACATTTAGAGAAAATTATAATTAAAATAAACTGTTGATAATTTGTTGGACACTAAATAGATATAAGCAAAAATAATTTATTTATTTATTTGTCTTAGAAGGAGATAGCAAAAAAATGCAAATATAAAATAAAACGTTATATTTTGTTGTTATGTACAAATTTTGTCAAATTTTACTTTCTTTAGCTAGTGCGTAAAGAGTTTTACTTTACGCACTAGTGAAAAAAAGTACAACTTTACACACTTCGTGGAGTGCGTAAAGTACGTACTTTACGCACTGTAGTAAAAAATAACTATTTAAAAATGTAAACGCCTCTTTTTAATTTAGTAATGTTACCAATTGCTCAGTCTAGAGCCGATCCTGTCGACAGTTGCATCGATACTATACTTACTTAGTGTTGTGCTAAACGATAGAAAATAAAAACGACCGAATAAACCAAGGAAATTTTTAGGTGCGTGAAGTTCCCCTTCCCCTGCACTAGTGATGCACCAATATGCACCACTAATATTGTTTTTTGCACCACCTTCCTTGAGAAACTACAGCCATCTCTTTATGCGGGGGGGGGGACCGTAGTGAACCAGTTAGTACTTGTCATGCACTTATATGCACCACTAATTAAACTTTTTGCACCCCCTCCCTTCGGTAGTTATAGCTGTTTCTTTACCGTGAAATTGGCCCGCCCAAATGATTTTTTTACAAAAAAAAAATATCGCACTGGTATGCACTTCTGATGCACTTCTGATGCACTCATATGCACCACCAATTATACTTTTTGCACCCCCTCCCTTTGGTAGTTATAGCTGTTTCTTTACTGTGAAGTTAGCCCCATGCAATATATTCCCAAAAAAATATTGCACCGGTAGGCACTCTTAATACACTAATATGCACCATCATTAAAACTTTTTTCATCCTCTCCCTTTGGTAGTCACAACAATTTCTTTATTGTGAAGTTAAACTCTTCTAATGATATTTGCTCAAAAAAACTATTGCACCCGATATGTATACGTAGGGGAAAGTCGGGTAGCATCGGACATGATAACAAATCATTGCAAAACATACTGTTTTCTACAAACTCTTACAAAAAGACATCTTTCGCCACAGGATACTTTCAGCGAAAACTTGATTTCTGTCACTAGTGAGAAAAAATCCCATAACGTTTACTTTCGTCACTAGAGTTGTTACATATTTTCATATATCAGTCGCCTCGTATAATATTTTGGCAGCTTATAATTATTAATAATGAAATAAAAAGATGCTCTTTAAATTCTATATGCGTTTTTACCTAAACTTTAATGAATTAAAGATAAAATAAAAATGTATAAAAATAGTGCAAATTAAACCAATCTACATCTAGTTTCCTGGTTTTCATTTGTTTATTTGAAGTTTTATCACTTTTGAGAACTGTCAGTTTCAGTTCGTCCTAAATTTAACACATTTTCATGATGTCTGAGTCAAAAAGCGATTGTACTCCCCCAGAAATTATTTTTAAAGCTGAAGAAACCTCTTCAGATTTATTACCGGCCAAATCAAAAAAGAGATATGAAGAAATTTATATCAAATTTTTGGAAAAAATAAAGTGAAATCATTTTCGGAAACTATACTACTAGCATACTTTGGAGAAATATGTTCAAATTTTAAACCGTCGACGTTATGGTCCATTTATTCGATGCTAAGAACTACACTCTCTGTTAAAAATGATGTCGATATTAGTAAATATCCAAAGTTACGTTCGCTTTTGAAAAGAAAATCTGATGGTTTTAAAAGCCAAAAATCCAAAAATTTTTCGCCTGAAGATATATAGACTTTCCTAAAGAATGCACCTGACTATAAATATTTAGTAACAAAGGTAACGGAATTATTATTTTTATTTTAACAAATACTTAATACATAACTACTAATATTTGTAGGTAGCATTAGTTTTTGGATTATCTGGCGCTTGTCGTTGCCACGAACTAAAAGATTTAACAATAAGCGATGTAAAGGATACTGGAGGTATTCTGTTAGTTAAAATTCGTAATACAAAAACAAAAGTTCCGCGTTCTTTTCATATTTCTGGACCCTATTATGATATTTTTAAAAAATATATGAGCCTACGTCCCGCAAACATGGATCAAATTAATTCAAGATTCTTTATTAACTATCAGAATGGAAAGTGTAGCAGACAGGTTGTTGGAATTAATAAAATCAGTAAATTTCCTAACGAAATTGCTCAGTTTTTAACGCTTCCGAATCCTCAAGATTACACTGGGCACTGTTTCCGCAGAACATCCGCAACGCTATTAGTGGATGCAGGAGGTGACTTGCTTCTGTTAAAAAAGCACGGTGGTTGGAAATCTAGTAGTGTTGCGGAAGGATATGTTGATGAATCCACGAACAGTAAAAACCAAATACAAACCAAAATTTTACAATCTGTACAAAATAAGGACCCTACTAGTTCATCCGATTATGGCGCATCATCATCATCTGAAATGACATTTAACAGTAGAACAAATATGTCGGCATCTACCTCAATAAATAAAAATCTTGAGTGTGATACCCCCATAATTTTGAACAATTGTTCAAATATAACAATAAATCAATATTTAAATAATAAATAATATTTCTGAAATATTTAATTGTTGGTTAATTTTTTGTTATTCCTAACACAAAATAAAGCATTTGCTAACTTTGTTTTTTTTTTCATTTTAGTAGGTACCTATATGACATAATAGAGTTCGTAGAAAAAGTATAGTGTTTTACTCGTCGAAAATCATTTTCGTCACTCGTGAAACAATATACTTTTATTAAAAAAGTTGTCCACAAAATTATATTCAAACGATTATTTTACATGTATATTACATGTCTTAAAAACCAAAAAATATAAATATTTAAAAATAAATACAAATTCTTTGAACAAATATATTTTAATTCTGAAAAATTGGCGGGTAATACCGGACACGAAAAAAAGTTGCTGTTATTGCAGCACAAAACAAAAATGTTAACAGTTATCACACCTGTAATACATTTGACCTTCTTCCAGATCAGAACAAGCCTCATGGACCCAGTTTTTACATTCACGACACTGGATCCAGTCTTCGTCGAAACTTTCATGACAAATGAGAAAATAGGTTTTTTGGGTTTCTTTAGTCTTCTCTTTATGTGCCTTTTGTTTCTTCTGTTCTTGTGCACCTGGTTTCTTAACTATATTTGCATTATCACTTAAATTTTTCTTTGTCTTATTAGCCTTGTTTTTATTTTTCTCTTCCAGTTCATTTTTAAATGGAGTGCACTTCACTGGAGTGCACTTCACTTTTTTCAGCACGTCTTTTTCTTGAAACCATTCTACGTTCAGTAGCATTGTGGATTGGAGAAATTTCTTCTAGAAGATCACTAACACTTTTTCCTAAGTTGTATTCGGATCAATAATATTTTTTTCGGCAAATTTTCTCCCGCCTTTGGTTGGATTTCTTTGTTCAGAACATGGCGGGTTGATTTGGCTAGTTGAAGGTTGGTAAGTTTCATTTAATGTGCAGAGGTTTACGACTATTTTACATGGAGTTTTCATTTCAGATGTACCAGGAAGTTCTTGTTCGTTGAGCTGTGGTGGCGTTTTTGGTAACGTAGGTATTTGTAGGTATTCTAGTGATTTTATTGGCACGTTTTCTTTCTCATTACAACTATCATCAACAGTAGGTGTTAAAGCATGAGTTTCTCTTGGTTCTGGGACGTCTAGTCCTTCCAATGCAATAAAATCCAAGTGTTTAAAATCTGTGAATTCAATGAATAAATGCCGCTACACTCAAAACCTCTCTTAGATAAGTCCATCCTGCAAATTTTCGTAAACGCCTCGTTCACCAGACCTGCGATTTCATTATCACTAATTCTCATAAAGGGATTTTGTCTCATCCAGCGAGATGCTGCTTCATTGTAAGCATCCTTGAATGGCTTCATTACACACACATCCAAAGGTTGCAACTTATGGGTGCAATGAGGGGGTAAGCTTAACATATGGATATGGTTTTTGCGGGCAAAGTTAATGACTTTTAAATCTTTATGGCTGCAATGTCCATCGATAATTAGAAGTACCGGCTCCTCTTCAGATGCACGTGTGATTTTTACAAACTTCTGCATCCATTTTAAAAAACTTTCACCGTTCATCCAGCCAGAGTCCTGTGCATGGAACATACAATTTTCCGGAGCGCCAATTTTCAGTAGCTCAATAATTTTTTTTTCTGGGAAAAATGAATAGTGGAGGTATGAATTGATTTCCTGCCGCACTGATACATAATAATACAGTTATAGTGCGGCCCCTTTCACCAGAAGTCATTTTACCAACTTGTTTTTTTTTTCACTTTATTGACACGACTTTCTGCCGACACACGTGGACTGTAGACACACCAGTTTCGTCAGCGTTGTAAATTTTATTGGCCCCAAAGTTATGTTTTCGCATTAGTTCTTCAAGTTTGTTAAAAAATCTTGTAACTTGTGGTCGATTGAAGCCTACAGCTCTCTGTAAACTCGTTGCCTCGGCAGTTCTTGAAGATAGTTTAGGATGACGTTTAAGAAATGTATAATAAAATTATTTTCTAGCAGTATTTTTTCCTTATTGAATCTATGTGCAATTTTTAAGCGCTCCGCCAAATCAAACGCAAGTTTTAAAAATTCTTTTCTGGTGAAGGGGATTAGGCGACTATCCAAATCTCGCATGTGGTCCGCAATCTGCTGTTCATAATTGGCGGGAAATGTGCAGCGATATCGTCCAAGACTTGTTGTATTTCTTCGTTATTTTTTAAATGTTTTACTTTATCAGCAAGCGTACTTTTGGGAACACCATATCGTTTTGTCGCCTTGTGATTGTCAATTCGTTATCAAGCACTTTTCTAACGGCTGTTCTCATATGATCTTCGTCCCATTGCCCGCGTATATTTTTGTTAATAAACTTCGGCATTTCAGATGTTCTACAAAAAAAATTTGAAATTATTTTGCATCCGGTAATACCCGATATGTTTGTGTCCGGTGACACCCGACATGCACCTTGAGATCAATTTACTATTAACAGGTAGGTATTTAAAATAAAGAGTATCTGTATACATTTTTATATTCACTACTCATATGTGCATGTATTGTGAAGAGGGCACACAATTAACACTTACCAATTAAAAGAAACCGATCGTTAAAGTTAATTATGTCCACGTCAAAAAAGTAAAATATCAAACACAAATTGGTATTGTCTAAACACCTTAACGTATGAAGTTCGACTGAAGATATGTTGCTACATTCATCGAAGTGGTTCGTGTAACAATTCAATGGAAGTGGCAAAACGACAAATAACAGAAAACGACATGCGTCCGATGATACCCGCTGTCCGGTGCTACCCGACTTTCCCCTATCAGTTAGTAATTTTTAGCGCTAAATATACTTTGACCACTTCGTCCTGATTATGCACATTTTAATGCACTCATTATTACAGGTTACAATATTAATCCAAATATACATTTTTACAACAAATAGACATGTCGGCCAAAATGAGCAGAATTTTATTAGTAGTACCTAATAGTCTAGGTTATCTTCAGGAACAATATGCAGTATACACGTATAGAACTACGTATGTAGACTCCGTTTCACGAGAGAAGAACACAGCTGAAGTTGCAACAATGACAGTCGCAGAAACCAAATTATGTCTTGTTTACCTACGTCGCTTAGTAACGACAGGGTCACGTCACTGGCGTACAATGAATATTTTTATGCCAATAGCCATTTATTTATTTGTTAGCGACGTTAGCGTTTGACATTTAAGGTTATTTTTTTGGAATCGCCTATTTGTTAAATATTTTTGATTTTCGATTATTTTAAGACGTTTGCAAGTGAGTGTTGTGTGTTTCATTTTCAGTTCAAAACGCAATTTAGTATCGTGATCCAATCTTTTTAAGACAAAGTTCCACTGTTTTACTAGAAAACCTCGAGAGCAGATAAGTTTTCCTTAACCCTTTCTGTGTCGGGCCTTAATTTACATGTTGGATCCTCAGTCCCAGAGGTTTTTTCATGCTACAATATGAGAACAAATATATACGGCAATGGGTCCGCGTGACCTGTCTTAGGTGACAACATTTTGCGGCTTTGGGACCAATAATCTAACATTTTTGAACATATTTCTACGGCATTGGGATCCCAATGGGTCTAAAATTTTATAAGTAGCGCATATTTTCGGCTTTGGTGAATTGAGATCATTCCACCTCGAACGTATATATACGGCGGCTGGGACTACATACCCACTTTTTAAAAAACATATATGCGGCGTTGGGACAGAAAGGGTTAAATGTATCTAGTAATTTTTCCAATGCTTCTGGTTTATTTGGGTTAATTTTGACAGTAGAATCAATTTCATTCCAATGGGCTTGAGCACATTTTCTAGAATTTACATGGCGGTCTAATAAAATATCGTAAGCAATTTGATAATTAGCGGCAATTAAAGGAAGATGACGAATAAGATAATAAGGTTTTCCTTCTAACGACGCAACTAAATAATCAAACTTTTTTATGTCTGACAAATGTGTTTTATTATGTACCAAATTATTAAAATGGTCCATAAAAGATCTAAAGTTTTTAAAGTCCCCAATAAATTTCTTAAGTTCGATTTTTGGCATTCGTACATGTGAATGATCCTGCATAATAACAGTAGAATTAGCGGCAACATTAGCATGAGTCAGATTATGCGTTTCGTTATCAAATAATTCGGCAAAAACGGCTTTAATTTTATAATATTAAGATAAAAACTCTATTTAGTTGCATCTTCCCCTCCAGCATCTTCCGGAATACTAAAGAGTACAGTTATAATACTATTATGTTGTTTCATAAAATCATCTTTTATTGCATCTAAATCTGTGCAACGTACGCGAAAAAGACTGCGAACTGCGTTGTCCGTTTTAACTTTATCAGGAAGCAAACTAATTACATTAATTTCATTTAAAACAAATGATCTCAAAGTTTTGTATTTAGCGATTTTTTCAGCCATTCTAAATCAAAAATATTTAACTGGAATTCTAATTCACAAAAAACAAATTAATCTAGCCAAAGCGAGCGTACTTTTAAATAATAAAAGTACCTATCTACGAGATTAGGTAAACGAAGAAAACTATAAGCGGTTTAAAATTCACAGTTTGATGAACCACACTAAGTGAGTAAATCGAAAAATTCCGTACAGAGCGCAATTGACGATGTCCAATAATAATTGTAAAATAGATAAAGTGCGAGGCAGATACAAATATATTGATAGATGGACAGCGGTGAGGCAAATTACAATAATGGGCGTATACAGCTTAATTCTGGGATATTTATTTATTTATTAAAAACCCAAACAGGTTTTACAACCTTTTTATAAGGGTAGTAAATACTGTGGCGATTTACAAGAGTGGATATGATCTAATTCTAGCAAGAGTTGCTATTAACCGGTTGTTGGGCGCCATTGTTAGAATAACAAAATTAATTAAATTCAAATCACTTGTTTATAACTACCTTGAATTTAAATCGAATTATTAAAATATTTGTTTTATAAAACCATTCATCATCCACAATTACTAAATATTTCTCAGGGTCCGACTCTGTGGTTGCAGAGATTTATTTGTTTCACGCCAGACGGCGCTGCGATACGAGCTCGTCCGATTTTACCAATATGGTCACTTGTTATTTATGCTTGTCTAAAGTTTAAACCAAAAGAAAAGCGAATATAAGTGCAAACAAAGAACATTTATTTATAATGAAGAAACAAACGCAATCTAGCAAGTTCTGCCAAAACACAAGGAACAATTAAATATTAAATTGTATAAAAAATAATTTACGAGGGATAGAAATTTGAGGTTATACCAGATAAGTACATTTTTATATTTTGTTTGTACCTACAACAATGAAATATTTTATAAGATTCTTCCAAGAAATCATTAGGTTTCATTCACAAGGTTCGTAGTAATAGCTAGTTAATTCACTGTTAATATTTAGATTTTAAATTATTTATTTTGAATACTTTTAGCTGCGAGACAAAACCATATGATTCCTTTTCTATTTAAATTAAAATTCCGAATAACATATAAATTTCTTACTTGAGCTGTCTATTTCGTTCAATTTGATTTTAACAAAATCTAAATTAAATAAGGAGATATTTATTTGTCGTTCAAGTTAAATGTTAAACTTCATTATAAAAAAAATTATTCACTAATAAAATGAAGATTCAATTTTTTTTTTTTTAAATAGAACTTTTATCAAAGTTTATAGGCCTTTCATATTGTTAATATTTTGCAAAATATTTAAGTTTTTGTTACCTGAGATTTCATTTTTTTTAATGTTTTAGCGCAAGAATATCACTTTTATGCACGGCTTGGTGAATCCTATGTCGTCTTGTAGAAATGTGGGCCCTTTCTGGTTCAAAGCACCACAGCAACGTTTGTGAAGGAAAAACTAGACTCTGTGATGTGATTTTGCAACGAAAATCACTTGTAGAATGGAAAATAGGTAATTTTCTACCCAATTTTCAGAAGAGATTTTTCAAAAACTGATTTTTTTTTTCTTTCTTCCACCACACTCCTCCAATTGTTCAAACAGTTTCCATGGAAAACCGAACCGAAAACTCTCACATATTCCCTAATCAAGTCACTTTTGTCAGGTAAGATGTCTTAATTTTAATAATTAAAATGTCAGGTTATATACAGGGGGAAATAAAAGTATTGTCTTTTTCTTGGCTTTCACTAATAAAAGTGTTTCTTGTTTTGTTATCACTTTTTTAAATGTAAATGAATCATTTAAACACTTATTCTACTTCTTAAAACTATTTACAAGTATTTACAAACTCAATAAAATATGTGTTTTGTTGTCAGGCATAAGGTTTATTAATTTTCTCTTATTAAGTTGAGTTTATTAGTTTAATTTGTTTATTGATCGTTAACCTACATGCTTCTATTTATTTATCATTTATTTCTAATTATTTAATGTTATAAACTTTATTCTTTGTAGATTTCCTGCACTTATTTGGAGAAAACTGTTTCGTGTGGATTTTTTTAACGGCTTGACTGATACTATGATACTACCAGTGAGATCAGTCTTATTTGTATGCAATATTCTCAAGGACTCATTTACAGGTTGCAAATTACTGTTTTATTTGTACTTCACAAACCTGTTAAAGCAAAATTGTAAGTATTACGTTATTAGTAAAAAAATTTTTATGTATTATTATTTTATTCATAATTATTCTCATTATTTGAGGCTTATTTCGTCTTTTCTTCTGGTCAAACTAATTCATTTGACTAAAAATGATGCACATTATTTATTAATTATTGTTACTTTGCGGTTTGATATACCAGGTGATTCATAACTTCAATTATTTCTTAATTATACATGATTTTGCGTTAATTTTCATTAATTTCAACTTATAGATTTTATTGACCGTTACAATACAATAAATATAATATTAATAAATGTTATAAATAGATAGTAGGTAGTACATGGTCTCGTTAATTATAATAATTACTTAAACTAATAAAGACAAAGTAAATCCTTTTTATTAAGCTATAAGAAATATAGGGGTCTATTCTGTAAAAATTCCTTTATATTTAACGGCCTTTAAAAATATTTTCTTCTTTACTTCTGTCATTATTTAAACGGATCTTTAAAATACATTAGAGTACTATCTTAAAGAAATCTGTTTAAATAATGATAGAAGTAAATTAACGAATACAAAACAATTTTTAAAGGCCGCCAATATTTTTAAAGGCCGTTAAATATAAAGGAATTGTTACAGAATAGACCCCAATGTGCCCTTAAAAACAAGAAAAGGAAAAAAAAAAACACACAAAAACGACATACATATTTTTTTACATACTAAAATCTGCTATATATTCATTAATTATTTTTTTATACCTTTCAGGTGGTAGTGTCCAATCAATGTCTTTAATATTGTGTATCACATTTGCTAGTTTTAACATGGACTCAAGAGGGGAACAAACTGTCTGCCTTAATTTTCCAAATAAGAGTGGATATCTAGTAAACCTAGAAGGATCTTCAAAGATAATTTTGTGTAGCAAACTACTTGAAGTGGCTATATTATTTATGACTTTATACCAAAAAAGCATCATTGTTAGTATACGTCTGCTTGTTAATGAAATAATATTAAATTCTGCCCTTAGTCTAGATGATCTTACATTTGTATAATCTGGCAACACATGATATTTCCTGAAATAAAAGTATCTAAGAAACTTGTTCTGGGTCTTTTCAATTGGCGCTAAATGTATTTGTGGTTGATCTCCCCACACCTAACATCCAAACTCTAATTTAGGCTTATTTAACACATTATATAGAATTTTAATTGTTTTTATAGAAAAAATGGAAGTCTGTCTATAAATGAATCCCAGTGAACGATTTGCACTATTAACTAATTTATTAATATGTGATCCAAAACGAAATTGATTATCATATATTAAACCCAAATCCTTAACTTTATTCACTTTGTTTAAATTATCCAAACCGATTAGATAATCAAAATTTATGGTTAGTTTTTTACGAGAGATGGACATTATACAACATTTATTCTCTATAAGTTTAATTTGTTCTCAATACTCCACTTATGAATGTCATTAATATCCTTTTGCAACATTACGCAATCTCTAACTGTTTGTATTTTTTTAAACATCTTAAAATCGTCTGCAAATAATAAATAGTCCGAAAAATTAATGTATTCTGGAAGATCATTTATGAATAAAATAAAAAGTAATGGTCCTAAATTAGAGCCTTGTAGCACCCCTGAGTTAGCATGAAACTTTCCGGATGTATTGCCATTAGGCCTTACTATAAATTGTCTATCCTGAAGATAATTTTTGAAAAGCTCTAATAAATTACCCGACAACCCAAATTGATGTAATTTTGCTAGTAGTATATCATGATTAACTCTGTCAAAAGCTTTCTGAAAGTCAGTATAAATTATGTCAAGCTGCTGCCTTTCCTCAAAAACTTGACTTACAGGGTTTGTATTTATAGATCGCCCTGACACAAATCCATGTTGTTGATCGACTATGCTGTTTTTAACATGATTGTAAATTTTAACATACATAATTTGTTCAAAAACCTTAGATGGAGCACACATTAATGAAACACCCTTATAATTCTCAATATCTTTCTTACTGCCTGATTTATAAATTGGAGTGATCTTAGATAGTTTCCATTTGGTTGGAAAATACTTGGTTTTAATGATACAATTAAAAATATGAATTAGTGGCTTTTTCAACCACTTCTGGCAACCTTTTAAAATATATGGTGGAATTCCATCAACACCGGCGGCCTTCTTTGGTTTCAATTTCTTTATAGCAATGTCAAAATCTTTTGCGCTTACTTCAGAGAAACTCAAAACATCATGGTTATTAAAATATATTGATTTATGCATGTCGTATTTCGATTTTTCACTACTATAAACAGATGCAAAATATTCAGCAAACTTTTCGGCTGTTCCACTCGGCAATATCTTATTAACTTGAAAGTAAAATGACTCAACCCCACCCGTATTACTATTAATTTTATTAACAAAATTCCAAAAACAGTTAATATCATTATGTATAGCTTGCTCAGTTTCTTGTATATGTTTTCGATGTTCAATATTTATTAAATATTTGAGTTTTCGCCTAGATTCCAAATATATATTATTATAATACTCTGATATATGTTTTAATTTTTTATAATTATTCTTATCTTTTAATAATTTTTTGATTTCCGGTGTAAACCACTGTGGAAATTTATCATAATTTTTATAAGTTATATATTTTGGGACAGTTATATCAAATATATCAAATATATTGTAAATTTTTCTATAGAAAATATCAAGAGCAATATCTACATCATTTTCATTTGTTACCTCATCCCAAGGTATATCTCTCATCATTTCGCTCATTCCTAAAAAGTTTTCCCTTTTAAAATTATAATTGTTTATAATTATAATTTCGACTAGGTTGGCTAAAAGTAAGTTTAATTTCTAGAGATGGATGTAACCTGTCCTCTGCAACTACAGGTAACTGTTCCTGCAACACCTTACAATTGTTTGTATTTTCGTTTGAACTAAGTCTAATGTTTTACCTTGAAAGTTTTTTATATTATTATAGAGAATAAATGAATTTGTAACGATTTAATTTTATGATAGCCATAATTATTTTTATTGAATAATTTATTTTAATTAAATAACTTGATTACGCCACTGGTAAGACCAGAAAATTAAAATCAGTATTCTTTCTAAGTACCTCACTAAAAGTATGCAACACTAATATCACTCGTGTGTTAAATGTTGCCTGGGCATATCTAAATTATAATAAACTATTTTTATACTTCAATATCTATTAAGATTTAAGAACAAGCAGAGGCAATCTCTGGTCTCAGACTGTGATTCAATCTTATTAAAATTCAATTAAGAATTACGAGTGTAATTAACCACAGACTGATCGTACGACATCTATTGACAGGTGTTGGAAGCTAGGCGAGCCCTGCGCATTAAAACCCGGTTTTCGAAGAAAAAAAAAAACGGTATCGATAAGGTTCGTTCTTTTTGGTGTTGGAATTGGAAAAAGACACTTGGTTTTACACGTTAATTAATATTAAATGTAGATTCAGTGAAATTTTAATGTAGTTTAAAGTTTCCCTTCCAATTAACTTGAGTTGGGAATGGTGAATTTTAAATGGAAATAGGTGCTCGAGAATAGACAGTCTGTTGCAGAAAAAGCCGACAGACTTACACTATTTTTTATGGCATGGACCGCCATTTATAAGTTTCAACAAGGAAGTCCCTGTCTCAAGGATAAGTTATAATAATAAAAAAACGTTTAATAAATTTCTTGGTCAATATTTTTGTCAAAAGAATATCACTAGTAAAAACAAGCTAGATATTCATAGGATGTCTCATTCTAGACTTCCTGTGGGATAGACCTCACTTCTTGTGGGATAGACCGCACTTCCTGTGGGATAGACCTCACTTCCTGTGGGATAGACCTCATCTCCTGTGGGATAGACCTCACTTCCTGTGAGTTAGACTCAATTTGCCTTGGTAGTCCTCTCCTTTTACGTGGTAGCACATGCGTTCCAGTAACTGCTCCTGGCGATAGTTTCACGTTTACTTTAGCTTCAGGACCGAAGAACCTACCTGCCGTAGATTTGGCAGCAGTGGAACTTGGACCTCAACACTGATCCTTCTGGGTCTGAGAAGAACCTAGGGTGGTGGAACTGATGTTTCAGGTATCACAAACCTTTTATATATTTTAATTCAGTGATTTATTTTTTTTTTAATTCGACGTTTTTCGAAAAAGCCTTGGACTTCATCATGTGGGGAAAATATATTATAAAGACATTACTTCTATTATTAGTATAACCCTGCCATGACTAGGTAAAAACAAATAAATTTAATTATGGCTATTAAACCCTATTCTTTACTTAATCTTTAACTATAGGTAGAAACAATTAAGTTCGATAACAATTTTTTTAATTCTATTCTGTACATAATTTTTTTTGTAACATCAAAACCAGTTGTTTTATGTATGCGTATGAAACATCAGGAGTATGTAGTCCTGATCACTATAAGGTTATAACTACTTCAATATAATGAGGTGCTAATCTATTAAATATATGTATATATAATAAACACGACAGTGAGCATATTCTAGTGTTTTGTTCATGGCTGGGGATGGTTGTTAAATAGTAATAAAATTAACACTATAGAAAAATACTTTCTCATAAACAAGTCTATTTGATACTCTGAAAGAGGCTAACTACTTACCCACTACCTACAGCGAGTGTTCCCGACTTCGAGCCACTGACGCATGATTACCAGGTAGGTATAATCTCATCAAGTAAATTTAACTTATCTCTATGGATTATGACACTATAAATTGAAAAAAAAAAAGAAAATCAATTAGAACATTCATTTTAGAGCTAGCATTATCATAATCTATGTTATCAATCCCTTTAATTTCTGGTAGATTAAAATCTCCAAAAATAAATGTATTTTTGACATCTTTTACATGAAGTTGTAAAAATTCTAAACACGATTTATAATCATTTAAATTTGCACTAGGAGGGATATATACTCCCATAATTGAAGCCTTACATTTATTATTTATTTTTATTTCAGTTATTAGTATTTCAAATACAGAACAGTGGCTATAAAAATTTAATATTTTATATTGTTTTTTTATCGCAGCTAAAACTCCGCCACCTCTAGATTTACCAGTAAGTTCAAGATTTCTGTCAGATCTTAATAAATTGTATATATTTACGTCAACTAATTCACCGTCGGCTACTCCCTCTTGCAACCATGTTTCAACAGCTATTATTATATCATAATTACCTTGTGTGCAATTCCTGTAAAATTCTGTCGTTTTTGTGTTTAAACCTCTACAATTTTGAAAGTTTGCGTATATATCTGTTATATTTAACAAAGAGTGTGTACTCCGGAAATTTATTAAAAATCATTCCTTAAAAAAAAATTAAAGATTTACAAGTCTAATTATATCAAAAATATAAAAATAAAAAGAATATTTCTATATCACAATTGAATGGGAAATTGAAGATAAATATATGTATGCGTGGTCTAGCTCCACTTCAAGTCACAAATTCATATTAAAATTCTGAAACCATTCTGATATTACAAATCTTAAATTTAGGAAAAATGAAAAATTATATTATATACCAACTCTATACCCGTGAAATCAAAACAAACAATTTTTAGTAAAAGTGTTTAAACTTTGAAAACAAATAATTTTATCAACATCCTTAAGTTTGACAAAAAATAACTTTAATGGAAAAAAACAATACAAACGATCGCTATAAAGTTGTCCATACATGCTGAACCATTAACTAGCTGATATATCCGACTCGGAATTGATTTTTATAATTTCACCATTTTTCTTCGCGAAAACATTTCCATACTTTTTTTCCCATATATTATCCTGGCTTTTAATAATAATGAGTATAGAGCCCTAGTTAAATCTTCGTTTACAAATATTTTTGTTTGTTTTAATTCACCTCTGGCTTTTAAAATTTCGTTTTTCTTCCAATTATTCACAAATTCCACCAAAATGGTTCTGGGTTTTCTGCCAACATCAAATTTTCCCTGTCTGTATATATTGGTGATATCTGTAGAGCAGCATTTAACTTTCAATGTATTACAGCAAATATTTATCAAAACAGACATTAAGTTCTCGTTATCTGACTATGCGATACCATCAAAACGTAGTGAGTTTCTTTTATGAGCTGCCTCTATATTATTTAGTTTTCCTGTTATATCAGTAATTTTAGCATTGTGTGACACCATAGAATCGGTAATATCCGACATTTTACTCGATATTTCCTCAATTTTTTTCTTTGAATCTATTTGATAATTCACTGATTTTGTTTTCAATTTTCCCCAGTTTGTTATTTAAATGATCTTCCAATCTTTGACATACCTTAACACTCAACTGTTCGATTAGGTTTTCATCCATTATTAAACTTCCTGATTGGCTTCTAGATGTGGGCATGTTTGATCAAATATTCCACGTGTATGGTACACTATACTTATTTCTCTTCTGAGCACAATAAATACAAATAATTCAAATTTCTTAGTTCCTAATGCAATTTTGAAGTTCTATCTTTGCACACCGAGTAATCACTACTTTGTTAAGCCTTAAGTATTAAAAAAAAACTAAATAATTCATATAAATATTGACTATTTTAAATAATTTCAGGAGCCTCGGAATTCACGTCTATTCAGAACGACTGACCATGACTGACCATGCGCAATTGAGACGGTGATATTAGCAAAGGTCGAAAATCGAAAAATAAATGTAATCTCGTTTTACGATCTAACAAGAAGTAAAATATGTCTATTAGAATAGTCATTTTTTGACCAATAAATAAAATTATTATCCCTGAATAATTTAAATTTTAAGCAATACCTATTATTATTATTTTTATTAAGTACCTATTATAATATCTTTTCTGCGTTAATAATTTGAAGCTAGATACGATACTCTCCAAGCAAGTATATATAAAAAACAAAAAAAAATTAAAATGAAAGAAAATCGAGTTTTATACGTTATAATTATTTTAAATCGTTTTAATTATTTAAACAAAAGGCAAGAAGGACCAAATGATACAGAACGGATGTTATGCTGCCAAAAGGGCTAATTCAAATAATAAAACTAAATAAATTATTAAACGTATTTGACACCTTACCTTTTTTGGAATATTGGAATCGTAGGCGAGCGGCACACATAAAGCAAAGGCACAAAACTTGAGCAGTGGCGAGCGAACTTATTACTTCATTGGCGGTACATCGAGTTCCCTTGGTTCTTCGAAAAGGTCCAAAGCATGAATCGTTTAGGTGGGGCAAAGTGTCAAAATAGATAACGCGAATTTAAATTAAGAAATTAATAAAGAAAATAAATCCATTCTCGAACACTATAAAAACAATTGGTTTGTGTGATTTTACACTAATGAAAGTGAACACATTATCAATAATATTCCTAGATAAAATTGTGTCAGGGGTTATGTAATACTAATCAGAATTATAGGAGGTAATTCTATTACTACAATTTGCCAAGAGTCAGGTAATAATATATTTGTTAGGATTATTTGATTAAACGAAATGTTATTATGAAAAAGTATGGCTACTTTCTTGTACCCATCATACCTGTCGTGTCTTATACAGTCAAAATCTCGAATAAAAGATATTTGATTATACTTTAAAAATGTTTAATTTAAGTACACTATGTCCAACTTAAAGTCTCGAATTAATTTTACCAGTGTATCTTTGTTCGTATAAAAATAAAAATTAAAATTAATTTAAATAATACTTAGAATAGGTTATTTAAATTATTTTAAATACTTATTACGATATAAATTGCTAAATGTGCAGCAGTTCGAGTTTGTCTTATATTTAAATTTTTGGAAATGAAGAAGAGAAAGGAGTATTTGGATTAACATCAATTAACATGCTCTCGGAATCATTGGGATTGTTATTGTCAGATACGTCTAAATGGATATCAATCCAGGAACTTTTTAGAGAAGAATGCGGAGGAGATAGATTATCTGGTGTTATTTTACCTTGAGTTTATTGATATACTGAGGGCTGAAAGTCTAATTTTGTGTATGGTGTGATCTTTACTTGAGTATATTGATATACTGATGATTGAGATAGTAACCTGGTCGGTTGAGGAAGTAGAGCTCCTTTATGTGCTAATATAACAGCCTGTTTTTTTAATCACGTTTACCTTTCTTCTTCTTCTTGGTGTCATAGTAACTTTTGGTAACTTTTGCATAAGACCATCTTGTTAAAGAGGATGATTCAGAGAGAGTGGCATTTAACGGTTGAAAAGACTGAGGGGTACGTTGAAAATTATATTTGTTGATATTTCTAGATTTAATGGGAGGAGATTATTGTGATGCCTCATAATATGACAAATCCTAAAAGGATATTAGTTCGTTAATATTCTTCTGGCGGGAAAAATACATACAGGTTCTTTATCACAATTTTCATGACTTTCACCGCAGCAGTTACAACGCTTTTTACTTCTACATTGAATTTAGGCACGACCAAATCTCAAACAGTTTCTACATTGCGTAACAGGAGGAACATAAGCAAAAACTTTACTATGGTATGTGTAAATTTCAATTTCTTCGGGTCTTCTTTTTCCTTTAAAAGTTAGTAAAAAAGTAGATAAAGGTTGATACTGACTTCCTTCTTGAGTGACTATTCTCCTGTTTAGTCTACGGGCTTCTATAATATTGTATTTGTTGCCAGTATTTTGTAAAATACCTTCACTTGTAATGAAATAGCCTTCATCTCTAATAATGCCTTTGACAGGTAAAAACCTTTGAGAAATGTATATTTTATACCCTTAACGTAAGAGTGTCTCGTTACAAAGTATTTTATTGGCTTCATGTGGAAGATTAAAACTTACTCCAACTCTGTGTTTGCCTTTCTTTTTAATACGTTTAACATTAAAGATTCCTAAGGCATGGAATCTTTTTTCCAAGTCCATAGGATGTTTTCTCCATTGACTTTTTGTTCTACTATTACTGTAAAAGGCCAAAAACTGATTGCGAATAAGTGACTATTTTAAATTTACAAGCAGTTACTTCATTTTTCAATTGTATTATTTCCCTGGACACTTCTTCATTATCCTTAAACTCTTCTAGGGTTTTATACAGTTCCTTCTCAAGATCTAATAATAGTCCAATTAAATAACGAAAAAAAGCCCCTTCGAACTTACATTAATTAGTAATTGGATGAAACAAAAAGGACCTTGTGTATTTTGATGTGATCTTTCCGATAAAAAGAAAAAAAGATGTAGCAGTTTTTCAATTTTTTTTAAATTAGGAAAAACCGGGTTCTCCGGAATTTTTCATTGTAAAAATGCTAATTATCTGGGCAAGTATCATTTCGATAGTGAAAATAAATGCACCATTCGAAAGAGGAGGCAAAAATAGTTCGGAAATTCATTGCACAGGTAGTTTTAATGGCGAATTTCTTGCCGTCAGAAGTGCTTTTACCAAAAAGTCGTTTTTTCGTTTTTTTGACCAGAACCATGGACATGAAATTTGCGATGAATTTGTGGCGAAATTATAAATGTTAGACATATGTGCCCATGAGAGAAGTTGCGTATTTTTTTGTTGGCTCTCAAATAAAATAAGTCCCGCGGCGAAATCTGACATAATGTTTCGGGAATTCGCAGGAAACCAGAGGCGTAGTTTTTTTTTAATTTTTTTCCCATATGATTTTTTCTGGGTTTTCCGAAAACATCTAACAAAATAAATATATTTGAAAAAACTAACTTCGCCATCGAAAAGAGCACAAAAAAATACAAAAAAAGGTATACTTTAAAAATGTTAGGAAATTAATCCTAAGCCTGAGTGTAAGTTCCAACTTGGTGATAAGCTTGCTTTTTGTTCGCTAATATCTGGTAATTCTATATTTTGCACAAAACTCAAGAAACGTCTTATAACGAGTCAGTAAAATACAATTTAATAAATTTTAAGCCTAATAAATTTAGATATGCAAGAAATTTAAAACTGGAAATCGCAAAAAAATCAAATTACAGTAATGTAGTGTATACACGAGTTTTGGATCCCGCGGAGCGCGTGTAATGGGACTTTTGTCGGGAGAATTCTACAACTTAGAAAAAACATACACATTTTAAACTTTGTATACACATTTAGAAGACCTGACATTTCGTCGGCCTAATTTTTAAACCTCGTAAGTCAACAATTTTGTGAAATTTAGATTTTGTCATAATGCAACGTAATAATTATGATATCTACGATATTTTAAAACCTTGTAACTCTCGCCCGAATATTGCGACATCTATGTGTTATTATTTGAAGCTCGTATGTCGGCAATGTAATTCGATCATATTAAATCCTCGTAAGTCATTAGTTCAGTGTTGCGTACAACCGCCTGTTTGAGTGCTCCGTGAAAAACTTGCAAATCAGGTAAGAAATTGTACTTATATAAGCCAGATTTGTACTATTTTAAGTTATTTTTTAAGTAAGTTCTGTTTGTGGTAATTATATAATGGGTTTACAATAATATTACAATGATAATAAACCGATTAATTTCTCTTTTGAGATACGAGTTTTTAAAATTCATGAAAAGTTATAAACACATTAAAAACATCAGACCTCGCATTAGACTTACGGGTATTTAACAATTTCTTCCATACATTAAAGTACCTATTTGTCTTTTAGCAAAATGTCTTTACGCACGCAAAAAATAATGCAAATGGCATCAAACGATAATATGGCTAGTACGAATTTTAATAAACCGTCTCAACATTTAAACATGTTCATCTCTAATGAGAACACTGCAACCTCAAATAACATTGAAGAAAGCTTACCGGTTTCCGATGCATCACTACTTCAATATGCAATGAATGTAGAAAACCAACTTCAGCATGCTTTAAATACGCCCAGTCCCAGTTTTGATAGCAATGTAATGTCTAGTACAATTATTTTTGAAAATGTTAATAAAAACAGTGTCGATGTTGAAGAAGAATGCAATGATATAGCAGATCCTAACGAACAATTAAAAGACCCAGACTGGACAGAACCGGAAGATCAGCTCAACGCCATAGCTAATGAAAGTGACAGCGATTTAGAACAGTTTGAAGACGAAACTGACATTGATGTAACACCTAACACAAGAAATAAAAGCAGTATTGAAAACGCAGAAAATATGGATGAACCTGACACTGCAATCAAAGATGCCCCAAGAAAAGCGAGGAAAAAAAGAAGACATGTGAATAATAAAGAATGGGACGTTAATGTGCAAAAATTTAAACGTAGCAAAGGAGAAGAATACAAAGGGCTGAATAGGGAGGAAGGAAAATGGACTTTCAACAAAAAACGAAATGCAAAACAATTGAAGCCATCATGTCTTTGTAAACAGAGTAGACAAAAATCAAAGTTAAATTGTAATTTATTAACAGAGAAAGACAGACAAGTTATTTTTCAAAATTTTTGGAGTAAATCTTGGGCTGAAAAGAAAGAGTATGTTAGAAGTTTAGTTGATCTTGGGCCAGTAAAACAAAGAAAAACAGAAGCGCAAGTATCTCGTAGGAAAAATTCTCTATATTTTTTCTTAAAGGTAAGTTAGTTAAACCTTAAGCAAAGCAAAATTCTAATTCGTTTTGGTTTTTACAGGTTGCTAGAGGTGCTAGGTTTCGGGTCTGTAAAACTCAATTTTTGAATACCCTTTGCATAGGGGAGTGGTCAGTATTAAGTTGGGTGAAAAGTAACCAAGGGAATCCAGATGAAGAAGTAGAGAAATTGACGAATGAAATGAACAAAGAAGCAAAAAATGATGTAGTCGAAAGAAAAAATAATTTGACTGTTAAACCAAAAAGAAATCATGTCAAGAAAATCGAAATGGACTATTTGCGTGATTTTTTAAACAGTCTTCCGAATCTAGAATCACACTATTGTCGCGCGACATCTAGCAAGAAGTACTTAGAACCCATTTGGACGTCAAAAAATCAACTAGATAGTTTTTACAAAGAAGAATGTAGTAGGGTAGGAATATATGCAGTATCTGATGCTTCGTTTAGTCATGTGTTCTCCGATTTGAATTATAGTTTGTTTCGCCCAAAAAAAGATCAGTGCGACACATGCATTGGTTTTAAAATTGGTAACATCGATGAAATAGTTTTTAATGCACATATGAAACGAAAGGATGCTGCTCGAAATACCAAAAACCAAGATAAGGAAGAAAAAAAATGGGTGTTTACTATGGATTTGCAAAGTGTACTCATGGCTCCATTAACTAAGGCATCAGCAATGTATTATAAAAGTAAGCTTGTGGTGCATAACTTCACGATTTTCAATTTAAAGAATCTCGATGGCCACTGCTATTTGTGGCACGAATGTCAAGGTGGTTTGACTGCAAATGAGTTCGCTTCCATTCTTCACTCTTTTATTTTCGATCTTCATACTGAGGACGGAGATGAAGTGACATTTTATAGCGACGGTTGTACTTACCAAAACCGCAATGCGATTATAAGTAACACCCTTTTGTTCTGCAGTATGAAAAAGAAAATTACGATTATTCAAAACTACTTAGAAAAAGGACATACTCAGATGGAGTGTGACTCCATGCACTCAGTTATTGAACGAAAACTTCGCAATACGGATATTTACACTCCAGCTGGGTATGTTTCTATTTGTAAATCTGCTAGAAATAAACCCAGACCCTATAATGTGAATTATCTTAGTTATGATTTTTTTAAAAAGATGTCTGATCTTTCTTTTTACACTACCATACGACCTGGGTTTAAAAAAGGTGACCCCGTGGTTACCGATATTAGTTGTCTAAAATATAATACATCTGGAATAATCGAATATAAGCTTAATTATAGTGACGAATGGACAGTATTGCCTAAAAGGAGAAAGGATAAAGAATGCTCAGTAAATTTTAATATGCCTAATCTTTATAAAGAGCCTTTAAAAATAGATAGAAAAAAATTTGATAATTTGCAGAAATTAAAGGGTGTTCTTGACCAAGATTATCATTTTTTTTATGACCAGCTTCCACATAAAGACACATAATTTGTACCATTTTGAAAACCTTTTCTTTTGTTAACATTTTAGAAAAAATATATTATTTTAATTATATTTTTCATTAGTTTATAGTGTAAGTGTATGTAACCTGTTTTAAGATTCATTTCTATTAAAAACTCGTATGTCTAAGAAATTTAGCATTTTGTATTCTAAAACCTCGTAAGTCCTTTATTAAAAACATTTTTCAAGATTTTTGCAAAACCTATTAATTTAAAGTTTTTTTGAACATTAATAAATTTATTTTAAGGTATAGTGTCTGACGATTTGACTTAAATTTTGTAAGGAGCGGTTTTTTGGCTCCCCTGTAAAATTATGCAAATTTGAGTTACGGGGATTTAAAATTAGGCCGACGATTAAGGTTTGTATAATTTTCAGACAAAAAAACTAAAAATTGTCAATTTTAGGCAACTTTTCTCAAAAACCGTGTTTTTTGGTCGTCACTCAATGAATAGTGGTCAAAAAAATAGATAAAATATATTTGCAGAATTTTCCGTATTGTAATCGTATTCTAGACACAATAGAGTACTCAAAAAAAAAAGTTCTGAGCCATTTTTGGCATTTTTGTGCCACTTCAAACTTTCGAAATTATTTTTTTTTTTGGTAAAAAAAAATTATTTAATTGTTTGATATCTTAGCCAATTACGGCCCGATGTCGGTGAAATTCACACACACATAAGATTTCACATTAAAAAGTAATTGGCATTAAAAAAGTTCAAATAGTTTGGCCGTTATAGGCAAACAAAATTAGGACCGCGGTGCATTTTGCCCTTCCGCCATATGCCCAATTTTGGGATTTCTCTTGCCCCCTTCTGGGAAATACTAGTCATATCCCTTAAGTTGAAAACACATTTTTGTTTCTTCAAATATCTTAATTTTTACCAATGTTATAAAGAATTTAGTGTTTGAACATTTAACAAATTCAATTTTTCGACCTTCGTCGCCTCAAAATACTAAACAAATTTCAATCGTCCATACCGCGAGAACGGTGCATCGGATCAAAATTTTTCAAGAGACATAAAAATTAGTATTTTTTCTAAGCTTTCAAATGTCGTAAACTGTGTTTTAAAAATATTGATTTATTTCCGACATGCGCCTGCGCAAAATTGAAAAATTGACAAAATCCAAAATTTCGAAAAACTGCTACATTTCGTTTTGCCTTTTTTCAAAAAGATCACCTCAAAATACATAGAATCCATTTTGTTTCATCTAATTACAATTTAATGTAAGCTCAAAACCCGTAATTTAATTCGATTATAAAGACTTATTTTGTTCTGGTGATAGCTGATGTAAAGAGTTTAGTAATTCATTTTGTTCTGTAGTAAGCTTAGTTTTAATAATGGCACGTAGTGTTTGTTATGGATTACTACTTCCTGGGGAATCTTCCCCCATATTGGGGTAAGATAGAGCTTTTACGTTAGACTGCTTTAACGAAGTATTTACTGTGCAAAAACTTTTGTTGGGCTTGAAAATATGTAAAACTATAAGCTAATAAATAAGTTTATAATTAAAAAGCAAAATTTGGTTTTTATCTGATACTGGTCAAATTGACAACCTTAATTCCTACACTTTTCAATCTCCAGATAGACAGTTACAGTTAACCAAACCAAAACAATTGTCATGACAGTGTCACTGACATGTCTGTGCCAGTGACGGAACCTTAGAGCATATAAGACTAGAGATATCATTCAATGTATTTTGTTATGTATAAGCAGGATCATCACTTCTGGCGTGGGGGGATAAGGGTAGGTACGCCCATGGAGGAAGGATTATTAAGAGTTGCCGTTTCTTTGTAGAAATTTGGCAACATGTTTGCTTGCAACGACCTGTGGGGTGGAGGAGTAGAACTAATCTTACTCTGTCGGTAATGTAGTTACCAGCAGTATTACGATCAATTCTTACTCTGTCGGTAATGCAGTTACCCGTAATTTTATATTTAATTTGAAAATTGGCGGGTTTTTTTAAAGGAGAATTTACTTTTGCAATTATTTTCTAACTAATACGAAATATAGCCATACAAAATTTTGATAGTAATTTTTTTAATTTTTTAGTGAAATAAAAAACATGTACGTGTAGCTAAAATATGTTCCTCTGGAGCCACTTTTTCAAAATTTAATCAAATTTTGATGGCAATAAATCGCAAAATTTTGTTTTTATAAAGATTTCAAAAATTGAGATAATAATTAAATCAAATTTCGGAATAGTGGCTCCAGAAAAACAGACATTTCACTTATACCTGAAGGTATATATTTTTCATTCGCTAAAAAGTAAAATTAAACTTTACAAATATTTGTGGCTCTATTTCGTATTGTTTAGAAAAAGATAATTGCTTAAGTAAATTTTCCTCTTAATTATAATTAAAATTTTCCTTTTTTATTAGCTGTTTGTAGCAATTATGAAATGCCCAATAAAAATGTAAAATTCTATGACAAATAATTATGAGGGATAAAATAAATATCATACAAAGTTTTATATAATTATATTTACTAAAAATTCCCAAGAAAAATAAATAAAAAATATATCAAAGATATGGCAATACAAAAAAATATTTTTCATGCAAGCGAGCTTATGCGAAGCAAGAATGTCTATTATTATTATTATTATTTACTATGGCGCTCCCGGACGTCTTATAAATGATTCTTTAAGAAAGTTACTCTAATATCACAAACATTACATTACTATTTCGGTACGTTAACTATCTTTGGCTAACAAAAATCAGAAATTGCATAACAAATAATTAATTTACTTGATATGAAAACTAATGCCTAAGTAAATAAATTTTTAAAATAAACAAAAAACAAAACAACAAATTCTTCTTGAATCTTAGGAAATCAGACAAAATCAACCATCCATATAAACTGAAACAGAAAAAAATTAAATGCAGTAACTTCAAATAATTTTGTTTATCTTTTAGACATTGCAGCAGCCCTCATACTATCATTATAATACTTTCTTATTATTAATAGTAGACAAGTTTCAACTAAATGAGAAAAGACGTCTGTTTTATGTTCTTTATATGTAAACCAGAGACGGCTTGTGGCCTAGTCTGTGAGGAAGCTGGCTCATCCTATATACTTTATACAAATATATTTCTATTAGAATACAAGGTAATATTTCTGCTTTTTGAATTCTTATACACATATATTTTTATTAAGTATATAGGGTGTGCCTTCTAAAAGTAGTCTCCTCATAGACTAGGCCACGAGTCGCCTCTGATGTAAACCATTTAAAATCAACATGGACTGGCAAAAAAGTTTAATTTTTTGAATTATGTTGTGAATATGACCCAAAAGTTGTGAAACTATTTCAAGAATTTTTGAAAGAAATTCAATAACATTTCTTTGTATATAAATAAAACGTCTTTTATCATAATTTTCTTTAAAATAAGTAAAAGTATCAATGGTCTTCTAACATGTCTGTAAATTAACTGTACACTCTTTGCAGTCAAAACTATTAAGTTTCTTAATAAACCCTGCAACATAACTAGTGGCTAGACTCAAATTCTGCTTCATTTATTAATTTTGTATATATTATTAGAATGAACTTTATCCTCACAGGACTCTGTTTGGAGGTGTGATAACAATATTACTAAGTACTACTATCTTTGGTGTATCTGGTTTTGAGGATGCTAAAGCAAGGTAAAGCAAATCTTTTAGCAGTCTTGAACGATTTGTGTTTGTAAACAATTTTGTATCAAAATATGATTTTCACATAATCTATAATGATTGGGGTTGTAAGTGGAATGTTTAAAATACGACACCATTCCGTTCTTTGATCAATATCAGAAGGAAATTTAAAAATGTTTGTTCTTAAAATTTACGTTTGGAATGGGCCTTACAAAATGTACTATAACAATTAGAAATTATGCGTTTATAATGAATTCTGCCTGGTAAAGACATGTTAAAGCATCAAAATACCTTTACTTGATTTTAAACAATCCTAAATAACTAAATATCTAAAAAAATAAAAGTAGTTCCACTCACATGTTTTTGTCGACAACCAAATCATAACATAACCATACATTTGTTTGATTTTTATCACCGGGATTTTTATGTTATTTGTTGACAGCGCGCGCGGGGCCCGCTATAGCGGGCAGCCCGCAGTCATGCAGCGGACAGAAAGCCATCTTCACATAGTACAAATAACTAAGTGAAGGTATGTTTTTTTTAGTTTGTTGTAATATATAAATTAAAAAATATTTGAAACAACACTTTTTGTGTGTTACTGAACGAGATGTTATTAAATTAATCAATGTGCTTCACATTTTAATACAATTTTGCTATTGTAAAACGGACTTCAGAGCACTCAAGCGTGAAGGAGTATGCGCAAAAATGTGTTTACGTATTGTGCATATGATATAAACCCCCGTGGGTACGCCATTCTAAATGACGTACGGTTTGAAAGGGTTCGTATTTATGTTTACCATTTATGCACTGTAATTTCAAAATAACTAATAATTTAGATAATTGATTCGCATAACAAATTTATTAAACAATGTTCTTTTTCTATTTAGGTTAAGCTTTCGTTATACATTGTATTGTATATATGTTTTACTGGAAATGACTATATGTTCGTTTAGGATTGAAAACTTTCTTTATTGTAGATATAGGTTTTGAAACTGTATGCTTTCAAAGGAATTCGTGATCACACATTATTTTCGTTTAGTTCAAGTAGATCATTTAGAAATTGAAATATTTTTTATATAGAGTAAATAAAAGAAAAACGAAAACAAATAACAATAATTTATTTCTAGTAGTAATAATATTAAATGTACATGTTTTATAATAAAATTATTAATCAATGTAATCAAAACAAGAGAAAATATAAAATATAGTAGGTACCTAACTATTCGTAATAGACTTATTTTGCTTGAACTGACTGATTTTTTTGAAACTTGCTGCCAATATCAAAATATCCAATATATTTTTGGCCAGGCCATTAGACCCTCTGCATAATTGCCATTTCATCCATGAAAAGATTTAAAATAACCTTTTTGACTTTCTCGCCTTTAAATTTCAATGCTCTTCAGTGAATCCAGGAGAACCATCAACAGCCTAATGTCACTTTGATAAAGTACTGGGATGTGGGAGACAATTGTTAAATTTTTCCCTCACATATGTATAAGCCTTCATACTATAGAAGCTTAAAGTTAGTGCTAACGCTCTTAATTCAGGGGAGTATTTTGTTCTGGAATGATCTTTAATTATTGCTCTCTTGACCAATTCCTTAGATCCACTTGCAAGAGAAGCCTAATAAATAATCTAATTTGACCCAAAATAACATATATAAATAAAATGTTTCCTTATCATTAAAAACATTTATGAATATTACTGGAATTAATTCTTACATCCACAAGTCTGTACTTTTTATAAAAGAGTAATTTTTTATATATCATATCATTCTAAAGATTCCAATCTAGTTTGTAAAAAATATTTCCCCTGAGTTTTTCAATGATATTTTTATTGGTATAGAATCTTCTTTTGGGCAAGAGCTAATCTTCTATAAAAAAATAACTGTTTAATTTTGTTTCTTAAGCATTGCTTTTCTGAAATCATAATAATGCTTGATAATATGAGAAAATATCTTGACTTCAACAAACCTTCGTTTTTCTTTTTCAAGTTTTTTTCCCTTTTAGAAGGGAGCTTACAGATATTGTGGTTTTAGGTGATGAGTTTATCAAATTTTAAACAATTTTTTGTCTTTTAAAGAGAGTTAAAGTTAAAGTTTCCTGTCTTGCATATTTTCGTCCCTGAAATGTACATAAAATATGTATTCTACAGATTTTTAATGATATACATTTAATTAAATTTCAGAAGTTCCAAAGGCTATTATTACCAGCACCTGTTTGGCTTTTAAAAATATAAGAGCTAATCATATCTTTTCATTATCCTTCTTTCTTTTCTAACTTCGAAATTTTCAATGTTGGGAACTGCAGATAGAGGCATATTTTCTTTACTGTTGTTATTTTTACGCTTGTAAACAATAATGTAATACTAATATATATGTCTAGTATTTAACAAAATAAGCCACATATATGAATATCAAATTACAAGTATTTACAGTTTATTTGGAAAAAACTCCTTTCTATAGCAAAGTACAGGTACAGATTTTGGTATAGATCCTTTTATTAATCTATTGCTATCTTTATAATAATGTTCAGTTGAAAATGGTCTGAACACAGACATGTGTTGTTAGAAATACTATTAATGCTCAAACTAAATGCTTGACAGTTTGGTTGTGAAATCAGCGGGAAATCTGAAATAAGTAAAAAAAGATTTAAAATATTAATGACAGTTGAAAAAATATATACAATACAAAAATATATCTAATCCATTTTTCATTATATACAAAAAGACATAAATTAGGCATTATCGCAAAGAAAACGACTATTTTCTGTCGAACGCAACCAGTTGCGGTCATGCTCAAATGAAGAAAATTCTACAAACATGTTTTCTTATTTATTTGCCCACTTCCCATTTTAAGTTACGTTTATGGAATACAGAATACTTACTTGTAAAACGTCAACCAGGATCCTTTTAAGTATGTTTTATTGCATAATTAGAACTTATTTTATAATAAAATTATACTTAAAAAGTTTATCAAAGGGAAACCTCGTCGAAATTGTCTTTGGAAGCCACAAAAAATTATATTTTTAAAAACGAAAACAAGACGTCAAATGAAATGTCATGTATCACAAATACGCGCGTTATTTAAATTCACCAATCATAAATCGTTGTGTTCCTAATTCGCCAATCATAATGCGTCATGTACCTAACACCGAAGGAGTTACCCCCTCAGTACATAACAAACCCATTTGAGTAACACCCATAGATATATAACCAAGACAGATAGGATTATTTACAAAATTATTGAAGAATGAACGGTGGTGTCCGCGGTAGAAACTCAATAATCGGATTGAACATTGATGCCAAGTTTACGTGCTTTTAACTATAGATATATATAACCAATACAGATTACACAATTTCTGAAGTCAACGCGGATGATCCTCGACAGAAATGCAATATTTGGATAAAATTAAAATATTGATGCCAAGTTTGCGATGTTTTTAACTGTAGTAATGTTATTGCGTTTGCTTGAATTACTGTTAGGTCTTTAAATTGCCCAAAAAAAATCATGTCTGACAACAGCGGAAGTTGAGTAGACCGCAATTGTGGAGGGTCGTATATTGTTTCATTCATAAAAATTCCTTCGATACAGTACTAGTCCAGGAGCCAGTGAATTTTTTCGTACTTGTTTTCCCGGTCCGTGTATATTTAAATAATCTATTCCCGGTGAACTGTATATTTAAAATGGAACGCCAATCTATTAACAAAAGTAAGCCAGATTGAATTCGCGCATTACGTCACATCGATACAAGTGAGATTGTTTACAAAGTGCCTTTGTAGGCCTATTTTGCCCATTTCATGTATTTGTTTTTAAATCATGTTAAATTACTATTTTTGAAACTCAACAAGGAGAAAATCCAATTAACTCTTCCGTTGTGTATATATATATAAGATAAATTAACTGAAGTTTTATTAGTAAAGTATTAATACTAAAATTTTAATGTAATTTACAGAAAATAGCTAGGTATGTATTTGTTTTTAAATAATTTGATAATTTATGAAAAAAGGGAGTAAAAGTGGAATGACCAGTGGCCAGTAGGTCAGTCAATACAAAGTATCATATATTTCTATTATAACATAACTAAAATACCTACATCTTTTAATCATAAGGACATAAGTTAAAAACCATTTTAATATATGCATTAGAATGAAGTAATAATAACTTAAAGAGACGAGGTCTTAAAGTAATAGCTGGTACAGCATGTTTTTTAAACGTTTCCTCATTGCTGCTAGAATGAAATCACTATGAAATGTGCTCTAAAAACGGCATTTATAGCAGTCAGTGTTCAGTCTTAGGATCTCTTCCTAAAGCCCTCATCCAAGCTGCATACATATTAAAAAATAATTAAAAAAAAACATATTATATACCTATATAGTTTTCGGTTCTGGGTGCCCTAAAAGAGGACACTTAGCCGACAATTTGGCTCAGATAGCTAAAACCCAAAAGCCACACCCCGAACCAGGACGTATTGCTATCCTTTTAAGTAAAAAATAACTACAAATAACTTACCTGAAAAATGAAGGCGTCTAACTTTACACCAAAAAAACCATACACTTTTTCCCATTGTTGCAAGCATCCGATGACGATTAGGTAGATATCAACTAGAAGCATGTACTTAATGGTTATAAAGCTTATTTTAACACAAAAAGAATAAAGCACTAGTCGAAAAGCAGCAATCAAATATAAATAGACCACAATATTAAAATTCAAATTAAAAACTATATAAAAGACAAATACTCTAAAAGCGCAAAAGATCAGAACCAAATAAAATGAATAACCATAATAACCTAAAAATCACACTAAAATTGCAAAAACTATTACTGTAAAATCATGAGATTACATCAATAATGCATATGCGTCGGAGTATCGCAAATGTCAAAAGTACAGTGTTTCCATGAAAATTTAGCTATGTTTTTAGCAGTATTATAGGACCATTTCTACCACGCGCATCCAACGATATTGGCGTTCCACAGTTCTCTGTATTTTCCTCACACCTCTAGTATAAATGATTTGACATAACGAAACTAACAATAATTATAATTAATGTAGAGTAATAAGTGATTCGTGAATTCTAAATAAAACAATTATTATATAAAAGTGTAAAAGAAAATGTAATTTATTTCCCTATTTTCTTCTGTAATATCTTCAATTATTATGTTTAATTTCTATAAATAAACCAACTGGTTAGGTGAAACATTGTGATATAAGATTTTATTTATGTGTCCTATGCGTACACTTTAATATACAAAACACCTGGAACATTCTTTAAATAATTGTGGTCGTAGAAATAATTGTGTACATAACTCGTTTGAAAGTGCATTTTATGCACTTGCCAAATATATTATCCATACAGATTAATCAGACTATTTTTTTACTTAACTTCAGTACATCTCTTACTACTAAAACTATTTTTATCAATGGAAAAAAGGGCCGTGTTCTCGTATGTTTTGACGCATTTTCGGCCTCAGCTCATCGGATCCCCCCTCTAAATATATATGAATTTTGCTTAGAATTGCTAATCCTACAATTCTGTATTCGTACTTGCTGACTGGGAAAATAAATACCGAAAATCGTCACTGTCTCCTGGACTATACAATAGATGATGATGAGAACTTCACAACAAATACACTTTTATGAATGGCTAGTTGGGGATGTGGTAACACCTCTACTATTATATGCTCTATGCTTGTGTAAACGCCGTGTAAGTAACTATAGTATCGTCGAAACTATATACAGGATCGGCTCCAGGCTGAACATGCTGCTCCCCTTGAAGTGAGTGAAGTCTATTTAAATTTAATTTACGCCTGATGTAAACAGAAGCAGGTGGACGCTAAAATTGAGCAGGGCCGTATTTTACTTTTCCGTCTTGCAAAAATGTAAAATAAAAGAGTGTAATTGTGAAATTATTTTTTTTTATTACGATAAAAACATATTTTGTAAACCAAAACTACAAAATAAATGCCATACACGGTCTCCCAGACTTTAGTGACATTTCTGAACGAAGATAGATGAGTGACATAAACTGCGTTAACCTGCAGTACAAATTAATAAATGTATTTGACTTTAAAAGAGATGTTTGCATTATATTTAGTTCATTATGTCTACTGTGATACAGAGCATTAAAACAATCATATTATAAAATTATATTATACAAGGTGTCCAAATAATTGCAAATTCTTAAATAGCTAATATATATCTACTGAAAGCATTAAAAAAACTTTAAATATAAAAGGTATTTGATATTTGAATTTGGTATTTGATTAAAAATTGTGCATTTTAAAAAGAAACTTTTTGTATTTTTGACAACTTTTGTTCTTTATTGTTCCTGTTTTACTAGTATTTAGATTAGACACCTTGTACCCTGTATTATAGCAATCTTCCCTACTTGACTTAGCACTATTCTGAATCGGATAATTAGTTAGACTTGAAGGACTATCTTCATTAATCAAAATTACAAGTGGTTCTACCTGAACCTCTATAATATTATCCAACTCCCACATTTTTACTTCAACTTTTTGGCAAACATGGTCGATACACTCTTTCCATTTTTCTGGAGAAATTAATAATATTAATTCTTCAAAAAGAATTTTAATGTCTCCAGATTTAAATGTTGAGTTTTTATCTGCTACGTATTGTTTAACGTCAACCTAGATTAATTCAATATTATGTTGTTTTGTTGCTTAACCATTTCATCTATTACATACCTATCATAATGTTTATGTTGCTTACCAAGTTTTAGAAGTTGGATCTTAAGCATTTGTTAGTCGAATTCAATTTTTTTCCCTTATAGCCATTTTTAAAAATCACCTTTTTTAGACATTCTTGTAGGTATTTTTTCCAGCTTTCTTGAATAATAATGCAGTTATCTTCCAATTTTGGTAGGGTGTTTGAAAACCACTCTTTGAACGATTCTCCACACATTTCTTCATGGTAGTCACCAGATTTTTCAACTTAAATACATAAAGTGCATTAGAGACAAAGCCTTCTTCACTTCCAATATGGCATATAATGAGCTGTTTTTACGCACATACTTGATGGGTTTTTAAAACCAGTTAAAAGTTCATCCAAAAAGGCTTGTCTGGATGAAAAAACCGACATATCGAAACAAACTTTTGATTTGGTGTGGCCTGCGTTAATCCAAGTCTTATCAAGATAATATATTTTTTGCTTTTCTTTTCTGTACCGTTTTATTTTTTGTGGCGTAGGACGAAACAATTTCATTTTTGTCTAAAAGCAAACTATTTTCCTCGAGTTCTAAATTTAAAATTAAGGGTTTTGAAAAGCTTGGAAAATGTAGCTCGCTTAAAAGTAGACAAATATGGATCATCGTTGACTTCTTATAAAACCTTATCGATTGTTGGAAGTTAATTTCTAAAGAAGAATTGATGTACTTTGCGCCTTACTGCATTTTTATCAAAATCATCCACAGAGCCACTAATTTGTTTATAACGTAGCTTCCTTTTTGGTTCAGAAAATTTATGAATCTGCCTAAACTCCTTCATAACATTAAAAACGGTTTTAGCGCACATCCCTGTTTTATCAGCAACTCTCCTTTCAACATCATGTACCAACATATCAGGGTTCTATAAAATTTAATGCTTATAAATATTAAGAACCATTTCTTTAGTACGGATGACCAAATGTCCCTTTTTCGGTCGCTTTTTAGAAAGAGTAAAAACATTTTTCTGGACTTCATCTGCTGTATCTGGGGAGGACATAGTGTCGTCACGCAGCAGTTACAAAATATAGTCAATTAAATGTCCATAAAATAGAGTAAAAAATGTTCAAACTAACAACAAACACAAAAACAAAAAAAAAAATAAATAACACAATATAGGTATATCTAAACTATAATATAATGAATTATAATCAATCAAACATACAAAATGTCCAAACTAACCAACACGGTGAATGCTACCAAAACGCCGTTTATAATTATCCAAATTGAACTGAATTCGACTCTGACAAAAAAATATTTGTCTAAATGACTAATGACCGATTAACCATTAGAAGCACAAAAAAATGCCACGTGAGCTGTTGCTGGATGGGAGAGGTTGTTTTGACAAGGCGTAAATGAAATCTGAATAGACTTTAGAACTTCAACAATCCATAGGTAAGGTGCAGACATTGATGAAAGCTAGTCCAATTATGTCCGTACAAGTTTTCATGGGGACACCACTCTGACTACGTTATCTTGCCCTCGATGAAGTTCCAGTATTCTTTCCATTCACCAATTCATGGGTGAAATTAAATATTCTTTTATTAACACTAAAGATCCTACCTTAAAGTTTTAGGATCGTAAAACTAGTTTACCCAAAGATGATGAAGGTATTTCTTGGATCACCTAGAGCAGAAGTGTTGAACCATAATTTATATGTGCTTTTACCGAGATATATGGATGGACTAGTAGTTACCTATGTGAGTTTATAACGTTGGTTTAAAAATTTAATCAAATCATCATACCCTAATATCTTTGATTCCCGATCTCTGATAGTGATAGGATCCAGCTTGGATTCTAGTAAAAGTAATACAAATGAAGCACAGTGTTCATTAAAATTTTCTTAATTATTCAAGGCTCTAGTTTTTTAATAAAATGAACCCAAGAACTGCTTCAAATAGTTTGAAGTACCTAACTGAATGTATTGCATGATGTTAACCGTCAAAACGAATTTGTATCCGACTAAATTAAACTGAATAACTCCATTACCAGATTGCATTAAAATTAAATTATTTAGTTGATTGTCTGGTTTTACCCTCATACCAATATTTAATTATTTACTTCAATTTATTTCAAATTATAACAAGATTACCATTCCCTGACCTGAACGGATGAATACAATTATAATATATAGCAGTTGATTTAATTTATGTAATAATTATATTTCCAATGTAAATTTAATTTTTTACAGAAAATTTTCAGATAATTAATAATATATTACATACAGTTCAATAAATTCAAAATATTGAATCGAATCAATAAAATGTGATTGCATGCAGTAATTTAAAATTAATTGAAAACTATATAGAATTCATTTGATTTATAATAAGCTTAAAAAATTTATTCATTTTCAATAAAGTGGTGACTTTGAAATGAAATGGAATAAAATAATTCAAATCAAAAAATAAATAATAATAATATTTAGAAAATCAATTAATTTGGCATATTTCTGTTGTATTTCTTTAAGATGTGAGAGATAAGGTACGTTTTATTTTTAATTTATTTATATTTTTTTGCACTATTGTAACGCTGGTTTTTGGTAAACTCAATTTATTTCCAAACCTAAACAATATAACGCAATTGATATTAACATACAACGTCTGTCAAAAAACTGATACTGTGTCGTCAGAGTCAACGACTTAAACGTTCACGAACCTTTTCGAACCTTCTCGAACATTCTAGATTTTTCCATATTTTTTCTTTTCACGAAATGACATTTTTAATAAGTCGGCGATAATTTGCAATAAAATTCAATTATTTTGAAAACACTTTGACTAGCTCTTAGATATTTTATACCAAACATTACTAACCTTTAATCAAATCAAGAAATGAGCACATTGATCATATGGGTTTCTCAGTCGTGAATTAGGCAATAGTTTTCAGGAGAGGAAAGGGCGCCAATACTTCTATTTTTTATTTTTTAAAAAGCTAGTTAAATATTATAAACTATAGCTTTATCAAAAACACATTTATTTTAAAATTATATATAATTTAAGTAAAAAGAGGATTGTAACCTTTAAAAATAAGATTCGACATAAATATGAATGACTAAAATCTCCATCGTAAGATAATGTTATATATTTTGGCCAAGTCAACTTTAGTTACAATAATATTTGTAAAGATAGAACCTTATATTTGATGCAGCAATAGTCTCTACAGATTTGGTAGCTCCTCGAGCAGAAACGCCAACCTCTATCATCCGGTAAATCGATACTGCTCTGCTTGTATAAAAATGTGAATACACCTAGACACACACACAGACATCATCCCGAAAATAGTCAAAACGGATTCAGAGGACCCCAAAACGTAAAAATCCATCGAAAACTGGAGGTCGAAAAAAATCATAATTCCTATACTTTCCTTATCTGTATACAGATAGGAAAGTAAAAATTAAACTCTTACTGTTAAATTCATTACTGTTAATTGCGATACGCAACCTCTGTTGGGCCTTGATGTGTGTATAAATTTTGGTTTACTAAAAAGAGTAAACACTGTTAATTTGTTACCTAATACTAAAGAAGACATTTGTAAAATATATTATTCAGTAGTTGAAGGAATTGTAAAACTACCGGGATTATGTTCAATCAAATTGACTAATGATGCAAATCCTCTTATACAGATGCAAAAATCTGATGTGTCCAACACATGACTTTCCTATCTAGTTAGTATAGGTTTTTTCCGGATATTTTGTACAACCTATTGCAGCACCTCTATAAATTTTTAGAGCATAAACTAAATATATACATTTTCCACATACATTTACCTTAAAACATTTTTCTATAGATATTCATTGAAAACAAAAATTCTGAAAAATTTTAATTTACCACTTTTCCTACAATTTTTCTAATAAGGTCCATTTTAGAAAAATCATGTATAAACAAAAATTATAGAGATCGATATCGCAAACGACTTTTAGTTCAACAATTTTCATAAAAATCAAAATTTTGCACATTTTGTCAAATTTCTCGAATACGGATCATTTCAAGAAATTTTGACATAAAGCAAAAATTATTGATAATAATATTAGAAGTAACTTTTATTTAAACAATTTTTTTCTCCAAACGTAAATAACAGATACATTAGATAAAATATAAAAACGGCCTCCCATAAAGTACCCCCCCCCCCCAGATGTTCTGACTCTGCCCAAAATCTAATTATTTAATTGGACGCTGGAACGAAGCTTAAGTTTAAAATTTGGTGTTTTTCTGTGAATCGGTTCATGAGTTATGGTGGATACAGACACACACAGACACACAGACACACAGACACACAGACACACAGACACACAGACACACAGACACACAGACACACAGACACACAGACACACAGACACACAGACACACAGACACACAGACACACAGACACACAGACACACAGACACACAGACACACAGACACACAGACACACAGACACACAGACACACAGACACACAGACACACAGACACACAGACACACAGACACACAGACACACAGACACACAGACACACAGACACACAGACACACAGACACACAGACACACAGACACACAGACACGCAGACACGCAGACACGCAGACACGCAGACACGCAGACACGCAGACACGCAGACACGCAGACACGCAGACACGCAGACACGCAGACACGCAGACACGCAGACACGCAGACACGCAGACACGCAGACACGCAGACACGCAGACACGCAGACACGCAGACACGCAGACACGCAGACACGCAGACACGCAGACACGCAGACACGCAGACACGCAGACACGCAGACACGCAGACACGCAGACACGCAGACACGCAGACACGCAGACACGCAGACACGCAGACACGCAGACACGCAGACACGCAGACACGCAGACACGCAGACACGCAGACACGCAGACACGCAGACACGCAGACACGCAGACACGCAGACACGCAGACACGCAGACACGCAGACACGCAGACACGCAGACACGCAGACACGCAGACACGCAGACACGCAGACACGCAGACACGCAGACACGCAGACACGCAGACACGCAGACACGCAGACACGCAGACACGCAGACACGCAGACACGCAGACACGCAGACACGCAGACACGCAGACACGCAGACACGCAGACACGCAGACACGCAGACACGCAGACACGCAGACACGCAGACACGCAGACACGCAGACACGCAGACACGCAGACACGCAGACACGCAGACACGCAGACACGCAGACACGCAGACACGCAGACACGCAGACACGCAGACACGCAGACACGCAGACACGCAGACACGCAGACACGCAGACACGCAGACACGCAGACACGCAGACACGCAGACACGCAGACACGCAGACACGCAGACACGCAGACACGCAGACACGCAGACACGCAGACACGCAGACACGCAGACACGCAGACACGCAGACACGCAGACACGCAGACACGCAGACACGCAGACACGCAGACACGCAGACACGCAGACACGCAGACACGCAGACACGCAGACACGCAGACACGCAGACACGCAGACACGCAGACACGCAGACACGCAGACACGCAGACACGCAGACACGCAGACACGCAGACACGCAGACACACAGACACACAGACACACAGACACACAGACACACAGACACACAGACACACAGACACACAGACACACAGACACACAGACACACAGACACACAGACACACAGACACACAGACACACAGACACACAGACACACAGACACACAGACACACAGACACACAGACACACAGACACACAGACACACAGACACACAGACACACAGACACACAGACACACAGACACGCTGACACGCAGACACGCATACACGCATACACGCAGACACCCAGACACGCAGACACGCAGACACGCAGACACGCAGACACGCAGACACGCAGACACGCAGACACGCAGACACGCAGACACGCAGACACGCAGACACGCAGACACGCAGACACGCAGACACGCAGACACGCAGACACGCAGACACGCAGACACGCAGACACGCAGACACGCAGACACGCAGACACGCAGACACGCAGACACGCAGACACGCAGACACGCAGACACGCAGACACGCAGACACGCAGACACGCAGACACGCAGACACGCAGACACGCAGACACGCAGACACGCAGACACGCAGACACGCAGACACGCAGACACGCAGACACGCAGACACGCAGACACGCAGACACGCAGACACGCAGACACGCAGACACGCAGACACGCAGACACGCAGACACGCAGACACGCAGACACGCAGACACGCAGACACGCAGACACGCAGACACGCAGACACGCAGACACGCAGACACGCAGACACGCAGACACGCAGACACGCAGACACGCAGACACGCAGACACGCAGACACGCAGACACGCAGACACGCAGACACGCAGACACGCAGACACGCAGACACGCAGACACGCAGACACGCAGACACGCAGACACGCAGACACGCAGACACGCAGACACGCAGACACGCAGACACGCAGACACGCAGACACGCAGACACGCAGACACGCAGACACGCAGACACGCAGACACGCAGACACGCAGACACGCAGACACGCAGACACGCAGACACACAGACACACAGACACACAGACACACAGACACACAGACACACAGACACACAGACACACAGACACACAGACACACAGACACACAGACACACAGACACACAGACACACAGACACACAGACACACAGACAAGCAGACACGCAGACACGCAGACACGCAGACACGCAGACACGCAGACACGCAGACACGCAGACACGCAGACACGCAGACACGTAGACACGCAGACACGCAGACACGCAGACACGCAGACACGAAGACACGAAGACACGCAGACACGCAGACACGCAGACACGCAGACACGCAGACACGCAGACACGAAGACACGCAGACACGCAGACACGCAGACACGCAGACACGCAGACACGCAGACACGCAGACACGCAGACACGCAGACACGCAGACACGCAGACACGCAGACACGCAGACACGCAGACACGCAGACACGCAGACACGCAGACACGCAGACACGCAGACACGCAGACACGCAGACACGCAGACACGCAGACACGCAGACACGCAGACACGCAGACACGCAGACACGCAGACACGCAGACACACAGACACCCAGACACGCAGACACGCAGACACGCAGACACGCAGACACGCAGACACGCAGACACGCAGACACGCAGACACGCAGACACGCAGACACGCAGACACGCAGACACGCAGACACGCAGACACGCAGACACGCAGACACGCAGACACGCAGACACGCAGACACGCAGACACGCAGACACGCAGACACGCAGACACGCAGACACGCAGACACGCAGACACGCAGACACGCAGACACGCAGACACGCAGACACGCAAACACGCAGACACACAGACACGCAGACACGCAGACACGCAGACACGCAGACACGCAGACACGCAGACACGCAGACACGCAGACACGCAGACACGCAGACACGCAGACACGCAGACACGCAGACACGCAGACACGCAGACACGCAGACACGCAGACACGCAGACACGCAGACACGCAGACACGCAGACACGCAGACACGCAGACACGCAGACACGCAGACACGCAGACACGCAGACACGCAGACACGCAGACACGCAGACACGCAGACACGCAGACACGCAGACACGCAGACACGCAGACACGCAGACACGCAGACACGCAGACACGCAGACACGCAGACACGCAGACACGCAGACACGCAGACACGCAGACACGCAGACACGCAGACACGCAGACACGCAGACACGCAGACACGCAGACACGCAGACACGCAGACACGCAGACACGCAGACACGCAGACACGCAGACACGCAGACACGCAGACACGCAGACACGCAGACACGCAGACACGCAGACACGCAGACACGCAGACACGCAGACACGCAGACACGCAGACACGCAGACACGCAGACACGCAGACACGCAGACACGCAGACACGCAGACACGCAGACACGCAGACACGCAGACACGCAGACACGCAGACACGCAGACACGCAGACACGCAGACACGCAGACACGCAGACACGCAGACACGCAGACACGCAGACACGCAGACACGCAGACACGCAGACACGCAGACACGCAGACACGCAGACACGCAGACACGCAGACACGCAGACACGCAGACACGCAGACACGCAGACACGCAAACACGCAGACACACAGACACACAGACACACAGACACACAGACACACAGACACACAGACACACAGACACACAGACACACAGACACACAGACACACAGACACACAGACACACAGACACACAGACACACAGACACACAGACACACAGACACACAGACACACAGACACACAGACACACAGACACAGAGACACACAGACACAGAGACACACAGACACACAGACACACAGACACACAGACACACAGACACACAGACACACAGACACACAGACACACAGACACATAGACACACAGACACACAGACACACAGACACACAGACACACAGACACACAGACACACAGACACACAGACACACAGACACACAGACACACAGACACACAGACACACAGACACACAGACACACAGACACACAGACACACAGACACACAGACACACAGACACACAGACACACAGACACACAGACACACAGACACACAGACACACAGACACGCAGACACGCAGACACGCAGACACGCAGACACGCAGACACGCAGACACGCAGACACGCAGACACGCAGACACGCAGACACGCAGACACGCAGACACGCAGACACGCAGACACGCAGACACGCAGACACGCAGACACGCAGACACGCAGACACGCAGACACACAGACACGCAGACACGCAGACACGCAGACACGCAGACACGCAGACACGCAGACACGCAGACACGCAGACACGCAGAAACGCAGACACGCAGACACGCAGACACGCAGACACGCAGACACGCAGACACGCAGACACGCAGGCACGCAGACACGCAGACACGCAGACACGCAGACACGCAGACACGCAGACACGCAGACACGCAGACACGCAGACACGCAGACACGCAGACACGCAGACACGCAGACACGCAGACACGCAGACACGCAGACACGCAGACACGCAGACACGCAGACACGCAGACACGCAGACACGCAGACACGCAGACACGCAGACACGCAGACACGCAGACACGCAGACACGCAGACACGCAGACACGCAGACACGCAGACACGCAGACACGCAGACACGCAGACACGCAGACACGCAGGCACGCAGACACGCAGACACGCAGACACGCAGACACGCAGACACGCAGACACGCAGACACGCAGACACGCAGACACGCAGACACGCAGACACGCAGACACGCAGACACGCAGACACGCAGACACGCAGACACGCAGACACGCAGACACACAGACACACAGACACCCAGACACACAGACACACAGACACACAGACACACAGACACACAGACACACAGACACACAGACACACAGACACACAGACACACAGACACACAGACACACAGACACACAGACACACAGACACACAGACACACAGACACACAGACACACAGACACACAGACACACAGACACACAGACACACAGACACACAGACACACAGACACACAGACACACAGACACACAGACACACAGACACACAGACACACAGACACACAGACACACAGACACACAGACACACAGACACACAGACACACAGACACACAGACACACAGACACACAGACACACAGACACACAGACACACAGACACACAGACACACAGACACACAGACACACAGACACACAGACACACAGACACACAGACACACAGACACACAGACACCCAGACACGCAGACACGCAGACACGCAGACACGCAGACACGCAGACACGCAGACACGCAGACACGCAGACACGCAGACACGCAGACACGCAGACACGCAGACACGCAGACACGCAGACACGCAGACACGCAGACACGCAGACACGCAGACACGCAGACACGCAGACACGCAGACACGCAGACACGCAGACACGCAGACACGCAGACACGCAGACACGCAGACACGCAGACACGCAGACACGCAGACACGCAGACACGCAGACACGCAGACACGCAGACACGCAGACACGCAGACACGCAGACACGCAGACACGCAGACACGCAGACACGCAGACACGCAGACACG
>OV651835.1:3338779-3341279 GCA_927349885.1 Psylliodes chrysocephalus
AAAATTGCAAAAAACACAAATAAATAATGATTATACACCATCATACAATAAATAACACAAGATATCGCTATAAAATAAATGTTAATAAAAAAGAAATAAGAAAATATATACTTCCTATTAGATTAGTATATAGAGATAAGAAAATTAGTAAATAAGCATTATATAATTTATGCATGTTTGTTCTTATACAAACTTGAACCACATAAAATTGCAATCATGCATCGGTAAGATAAAGTTCAAATTAAAGTTAAATCATTAAACTGAAAAAATTGTACTGGTATAAACCATACATATATAAGATAAAGGTAAGGTAGAGAATAGTAAATACTCAGATTACTAAGTATCATGTGTAACAAAAAAAAAGATAAAAACAAACTGAAAATTTTTATACACAAATAAAGGGACTTTAGACACATATTTTGATATTTAGTAAAGCTTCCAAAATAGGAAGAGGTTGACTTACAACTAAGACTTATCAATTAAAATTTTTTTGAAAACAATTGAAATTTTTGACTGTAGCCCTTAAAGACTAAAGATTTACAACTTAAACCAAGAAGATTTACTACTTTAGCTTTAAGTGCTTGTTTAAGAAAATTTTGATTAAAATGAAAAATGGATTCTAAATTTAAATCGGCACTATTATACCATACAAAAGTCACAATCAGGGAAAGATAAGATAAAGGTAAATAAAGGTAAATAAAGGTAGGTAAGGTAATGTAAGTAAACTAGAAAGAATGATCATTAAACGATAAATAAAACATTCACTCAACTAGTGAATAAAGATATATAATAATATTATAGGAGATAAATGATGAAAATCAAGATAAATAATGTACACACATCAGTGAGTACATCAGGCAAGGTATACAAAACATCTTCGTAATGCTGTAAATCAGCAAAGGTAAATAAAAAGAAGCAAAGTTGGGTAAAAAAAATTATAGTAATGCAAGTTCTATGTTAACCTAAAGTTAACGCAAATATGAAATTTTGCAATACTCAACTAAATTCTTTTCAATATAAAGTGAAAACAGAGGTATCAAACGATATTGCTAAAAGCATAAAGTCTCAAATTATAAATGAAAAAAGAATAAAGATATACAAACTTTTACTACTTGTATTAAAATATAATTTAAACTTAGTTCGGGATCAAATAGTTATGCAAGAGTGAGGTACTTAACCATATAAAGAAAAAACATAAAATGCTAGATAATATAGTTCAAAGTCAATTTAGGTATTTTTAATACTGAATTTAAGGGAAAGGTAATGTTCAAAAAAATAAAATATTACTTAAATTTGATAACAATATATAAATTTACTACCAATTAAGAGAAAAAAAGAAAAAAATCTAATAAATATTACCAAAATTTAAGGTAGCTGTTACAGACAGTATTGCTTTAAATAAATAAGCAGTAGCAGACAATTAAAAGTTAGAAGGTAATGTCTGGTCTGACTCATAAATATTCCAATGGTGTTAAAGAAAAAATTGACTACAAGCAGTATAACTTGGTCAAGTAGGTAATAGCAGAATAATAAAAAGCTTGATATAATATTCTGGCCTGACATTAAATATTCCATTGGTGTAAAAGAAAAAAATTGACTACAGACTGTATTACTTGATCGTGTAGGTAATAGCAGAATAAAATGCTAGTTATAATATTCCGGCCTGACAATAAATATTTCAAGATGTAAAAGGAAACAATTGACTACAGGCTGTATTACTTGATCGTGTAGGTAATAGCAGAATAAAATGCTAGTTATAATATTCCGGCCTGACAATAAATATGAAAAATTTAGTAATATTTTAACTTATTAAAAGGAACGGTATGGAAATCAAGGCAGAATATAATAATTACTGTTAGAGGTATCATTATTAATTCTAGGTATGACTTTATTATCATTATTTTCAGATAAATGTAAAAAGCAATATATTTAATTAATTAAAGGTACAAAGTTTTACCACTAAACAAAAAATTTTTTACTCGATGGGCAGAAAAATCAACTTTAGGTAAAAATCCAAAAAATATACACTTTTATCAGTTTATAATGAATATATAGATATATCACTAGCAAAATAATAAATATGTGTAGATAAATATGTAAAAATATGTATAAATAAACACTGAACCTAGTACAAAATGCAGATACTATATAAAACTTGACGATACGATACACAGATTTATAGAAAAGGTTAAAATAATAGGTAATAAAGTATTAGTAAACATACAGAAGACATGCAGTTAGAATCGTTAGTCTCTGTGAAACACCTATATGAATTAGAACGATAAGTTATAAGGAATCTATTTCAAACTAAGGAGCTATTTAACCCAGTAGTTAAGGCGCCATTTTGTAATATGATCTTGTTATTTAATCTATTTTTATAGTGTTTTAAGCTCTATGATTTTGGGGAGTGGGTCAGGTTATTAAACAACTCGTATTACTTTGAAAAAGAATGTTGAGCACCACTATATTTAAAACTTTCTAAACTTGACAATCGATTAGT